>BLKM01000550.1:2602530-2629598 GCA_013340265.1 Coptotermes formosanus | reverse complement strand
TGTGTGTGTGTATGTGTGTGTGTATGTGTGTGTGTATGTGTGTGTGTATGTGTGTGTGTGTGTGTGTGTGTGTGTGTGTGTGTGTGTGTGTGTGTGTGGCTCGTGGTGTTTTCGAACCATCTCAAGACAGCCCTTAAATAAAAATAATTTACCCTTTTAATATAAAGTGAATACAACTGTGTAAGTTTGACGTATATGGTAAGATGTTTGAAATTAAAATATTGGTAAGTGGTTAACAAATTAGTATTCAGATTTATAAGATACTTAAGTTATTTTTAAAAGCCCGTCCTTTTAAATATCTGAGAGAAAAATGTATAACAAGAATAAGTCTATGACATAAATTGTTACTAAAGAAACATTACTCAACAATTTAACCGGCGAGTTACGTACTTTTGCGTGTGTTTTGTAAAGTAGCTCCCGATGGCTAAGATTGTAGTGTCTGTAATAGATAAATGAACGAATGGATAAGTGAGTAAGGAGTAAATGTAAAGTGGTACCAACAAGGGATACCTAAGTAGGTCTGTTCGGATAGAAACCTGTCCCATCTATCACATCTCCAAAGTGGACTACGGATAGAAACCTGTCCCTCTTATCACATTTCCAAAGTGGACTACGGATAGAAACCTGTCCCTTCTATCACATTTCCAAAGTGGACTACGGATAGAAACCTGTCCCTTCTATCACATTTCCAAAGTGGACTAGCTTGTGGTTGAACCTCGAACTCCGAGGTAAGAGGCCTGCAACTAAGCGTGTAAAACAAGAAACTACCGCATTCTAACACAAGCGTTATTTTGTAACTCATCAGCAGAAATATATAATAAATTCACAAAAACAATTTCTGTTCTACTGACCTTCTGCTTACTGTCCGCTTATTAATTTCGTAATATTTCGCAGCAGTGGTCTACTGAAATGCGACTCCGTATAGTTCGGTGGGGAGGCAGCAGATTGCCAACCTTTACCAGACTACACGGTGTCCAGTCCCAGAATATCGTGATATCTTCTATATAGTTTTCTTATCCTATCGTGTTTTACACGTTAACTAGGATCTACAGTTCAGGAATTTCTTAAAAAGGCCCCATAAGTATAAAATTTTATTTATCATAAAATAGTCTGCAGTAAGTATATTGCTTTTGAAACCTGAAAGAAATTGCCACATTTTTATACAGAACAACGGATGGGAAAATATTGTTAAAAATTATCTTACCACAATTATTCATGGACCTCTTAGATTGCGCGATTGAGTTGTTATGCTGATATCCAATATTCAGATTCTGTCCTGTACATAATTTCATTAGCTGGGAAACTTCTGAAGGGGGTCCTGTCCAATGGAATTGATATTTTCAGAAAATAGTACGGGACGCCACGAATAAGCTTTCGGGACAACCGTTTGACCCATCACAATTGGAAATGGGAACCTTTGACGCGAAAGGAGAAATGCAATTGCGACTTGTGGTTTAAATAAGCAAACGAAATCACATATGGAACTAAACAGTAGGCCCGTAATAATGGAAACGCAGTGCTATTGTCAAAGCAAATTAGATTAGCTCAGAATGGACACTATGAAATGCATTGCGTCCGACAGTGCAGTTTCCTCCAGGGCGTACCGTATGCCACTTTTCAATTTATACCAGACGGAAATAACTGTATAAATATATGAGGTTTAACAGAGAGGTCTTCCGTTAGACAAATTTTGAACCTAATTATCTAACTAATTAACTAACTAAATAACAAACTCCAGTGCATACTATTAAATTGCGAAATTAATAATGTATAAACGAGACAAAAAATTTTGCTTCTTTTATGTAACCCACAATAAATTTGCTCACAATATAAGATAACCTTCAATATCGCCATCCCGGTGTGCTCTATAACGAAATGTCAATTCGAAACACTAGGTTTTTTTTGCAGTCCTTAAACCAATGTTTTTTATTTCTTATATAATTAAATAAAAATTATGGCATGTTTCTACTTCAAGTGAATGTTATCGTCAGGTGGTGTCTATTTCAAAAACTAAGAAAGTGTTAAATATGAGGCTGAATTCCTTGTTCCCTTTCCAAATTTGGTTTCTGTTTGATAGAAAATTCTACATGTACAACCTCAGATAAGAACAAGCAACTAAACGATGGCCGAACGATCACCAAAACCAAATTTTCGGCAGACTTTTTCAATAACACAGAACAGTGACACAATGAAGTCCCATATTCCAAAACTCTCACTGAAAAACAACAAGGTAGGACCATCACATCAGACCATTAAACAGCATGAACGCGGAAGGAAGTGTAAGAAGCAAATCAATGTAACCAAAACAAAATTACAGTCTAATACAAGGAAAATCGAGAATACATTCTGCCAGAACGGTTATCGCCAGAAAAAAACATGAATAGTCGTGTACCTCACTAAACACAATAAGAGAATCAAGAAAGAAAAACAGCCTCCAATACACTGAAAAAAAGAACCAAAAACTACAAACTCAAAAAATAATTCAGTCTCACGTGCACTATCTTCCTTAGTTTCTGAAATACGTATTACGGGACGATGACGTATTTGTAAAAATATGTAGTAGTTTTCATGCAATAATTTCAGATACGATAAATATTGAATTTCCACCTAGAAAAACACAGTATTTTGAAATAAAATGTCATATAGGACAGTGACGGCATTCAGTAAATGCTCTTATGGCACTTAGAATGTATACAAGCAGATAGGTTCTCGACAAGCTTAACGAATATGGAATGCTGAAGAAACATCCAAATTAACAAAACAGGTGTTTAGTTACACAAAAATTTACTCAGTTTGTTAGTTACAGGATCATTTAGTTAGACAGATATTTAGTCAGTTATTTAGTTACTTAGATAGTTAGTTAGTTGTTTAGTACTTAAGTAACTTAGTCAATTGTTTAGTCAGCGACTACATGGTATGCAATGAAGTTGTGATCGATGTGGAAAAACTGTTTTTATACCTTTCAATGTATGACGTAATTCATAGAATAGCACGTAATGCATAGAAAATTATAAAAGACAATGAGAGTAGTCAATTACTGGATTCCACGAATCTGCCACACTTAGCGATGACGTATCTCATAATACTCTCTCACTACAGTAATTGGTTTGAACATAACTTGGTACCTCTACTAGCTTCCATCTGAAATGACACACATACAACAGGATAATCAATCGTATTACAACTAAACATTGTCTTGTTGACTGGGTTCATGTCACATGAGAAATGCATTCGGGTATAACATCAAAAATTCTGTGACAAATGTATGACACTTCCATTCCCCTTAAATGCTTCAGTCTCTATGAATAAGCTAACAAGTGATATGACCCTGTAACTGTTCAGCTCATTGTTTCATTTATGTGTAGCTACAATTTCTATTAATACATATATACGGAGTAAGTTGAATTTCTTTCCTTTTCTCAAATTCTCAATTAGAAATTTCAAGAGAACGTTTTTGCCTTCAAAAACATCACACTTGGACGAAATATATATTTCGCTGCAATTGCTCATGTGTTTTATAGCCCTTAAGGGGCATGATAAGAACTTGAAAATTTCTGAAAAGGTAACTACGTTTTTAGAGATGAGAACCCTAAATGAATATGCGGTGCTTTTCTTAAAGGAACGCCGTGAAATGCAGCATACTTCGACACTACAATGAGAATTCAAGGATATCTTCTGCTGACGTGTATTTACCCAATATTATTCTCCTACTCGGAACTATGTACTGTAATCAATAACAGACATAACAACAACAAAGTTTTCGTTCAGAATATGTATGTTTTTTAACATACGTTCCATATCCTGTTTGAAATTTGTAAGTCAAATGCTTCGGTATATAGAACTAATCACCAACAAATGCACAAAGAGAGTTTTATCATCAATCGTAACACACTCCTACATGTTTCGACCCTGCTGGGTCATCTTCAGGGGGAACTTTCCGTTACCGTTACACTAGGGTTGCACTTTACGGTTGAGTGAGAATGTACCTGCAAGCCGGGACCGCAGAGAGTTCACGCCTCAACAAACAACGCAGTACACAGTCAACAGCACATTATCACTCAACCGTAAAATGCAACCTTAGTGTAACGGTAATGAAAAGTTCTCCCTGAAGATGACCCAGCAGGGTCGAAACATGTAGGAGTGTGTTACGATTGATGATAAAGCTCTCTTTGTGTATTTGTTGGTGATTAGTGTCTTTGTATGACATAGTGCACGGACATGGAACACATTAAAACTTCGCTATATATCATCACTTAATACGTGGTTTAATAGGCCTGTAGGTAAAAAGCGACCGCCATTTTTTAAAAATGTAACTAATTCTGTAATAAGAACTGCATGCCCTTTACTACCGCTTGTTCTAGCACACAAGTTTTACCCAGGACTATTCCTGTCTCAAAAATTCTCACTGCGAATACAGTTATTTTGTTGACGGCTATAGACTAAAATTTAGAAATAATGGGGGGTTCTAAGGAAATGATAATAAGTTTTTTAAATGTTATGACGAAAGCATTTATTTTTATAATTATTAGAGGGGAACAGGCAAAGGAGCAAGAAATACGGGCATTATAATACCATCAACCTCTCTGTCCTCACGTAACAAAATTTTATGGAAAGTGTCACAGACTAGTTGCCATTTAAAGCTTAGCCTTTACTGTTTTTACCAACAGATCTTGTGTTAACCAATTACTTTTTTTAAGGAAACCGACTGTCTTTTTTGTGGTACAAAGAAATGTCAAATAAGAAATTTCGCGGTAATCCAGCCAGTGGTAATCCCGTTGTTCCTTTCGGAGAGAGCGAAAACACGACGACGCTTTTAGTGGCCATTCGTTTTGCAAAAGCTCCTAATTTTTTCCGAGGAGCTAGTCCGATCACAGATCATTGTGGATGCCGTATCCTCTTCCTAGAAAAATTATGTAGGTTAGTTAATACCACTAATTTTATTACCATAAAAAACTGTGCTTTAAAAACCAGGTTAAATTATATCCTCAACCGATTCCACTTTCAAACATGATTTCTCTAAAAATTTCTCCAATATTTATTGTCATATTTCTCCATTTACTTCTCTAGCTTGGTATATTCTCATGAAGGTATCCACCAAAAATTCTGATTGCATTTTTGACTGAACAAAGGTGCTACAGTTCCCACCAAAATAATCCCCCTAAATTTAACAGCTCCAGTAATTCTAAATAAACGACAAAAATATTAAAATTTTGATAAGTAATTTTCTCCATTCAAATCTCAATGCATTTCTCTTGAGAGAAGATATTCCCTCGGCATTTTGCTGCTAATTACTCAAAATCCATTTTTCCCTCTCGGACTGCATTTATACTTAGGTTGTTGACGAACAGCGTTTAAATTGCAGACTTTATGTATCGTCGGGCAATTTGGGTAAATGATCCTGAATGATGAGTAAATGTATAAATGCAAACGGACGGCCTTTACCCTAAATTCTGTAGGAGACTGAGGGAAGTTACAAGAAACCTTGGGATAGTTGGTGGGCTAAGCTGGCCGATACTTTACAAATACACTCGTAAATGCAGAGGGATACCACAGCAAAAAGGTAGAGTTTATTAATATATTTATGGTAGAATGTCAAGTCTTCTGTAATGCTCTTTACAGAATGTCACTGTAGATGAAGGCATTACAAACCTTAGAAACGCCGGTAAGTATTTACCAGTCGACGTTGCATAACAACCCAAAGACTTACGTTATCAGCGAAACTGCTGTGAGAATCTCAAATCTTGTTTTTTACCCCCTAAACACTATATTAAAGAATCAAAACTTCAACATCGATAGTACGAAAGCCGACTAAAGTACACGACCTTTAACTGCTTAAAATCATTTCGTGCACCGACAAATTTACTTCCGTAAAATTCATCGTCAAATTAGCTTCTCACTTCCTTCTCGGTCCTGCAAGTGGAAATATCCACGACATTTTCCTACCACAACGTGAGCTACGCATTCATCAACTCATAAAACCAGTCACGTGCTGAGAGGAATTAATAAGACATAGTTTTTAAAATGGAATAATGAACAAATACAAAACTGATAAGAATCCAGGATAAAGCAGTCAGTATACAGACTGCACTACTGGCGGGATAAGCGAGAGTTTACGGTTCGAGTGCTGGTGGGAGAAATAAATTTTTCTGCTATCTGAAATGTCCAAACGGTGTGTGGAATCCACACACACTCTCTCATATTCAACCGGAGTCGGGAAGTCTCTTCCAGGGGTAAAGCGGCTGGGGTGTGAAGACAACCGTTTATATCAATCAAATGCCGAGGCCATAACTCGCCACAAACACACTAACTTTTCAGATACACGCCCATGGCCCGAGAAAAATTCGAGTACCTTACCCCAGCTTTCGAGAGGTAGAAAGTAATACACGTTTTAGAGATCGTGGTCAGGCTAACTGGCATAGTATTTGCTAAAGAAGATTATATTGTGTAATTTTGTGAGGCCTGTTGAATTACAGTAAGTGCCTGAAATACTAATATAGCGGATAGACCTACTTGATACGTATATTTCTCCACAGCCACATGTAAAATAATACTCTTAATGATTATTTTATGTAGCAATATTCTGCTGTCTATATACTTTGCTAAACAAATATGATTTTGTTACAGGGGGCCTCTTGCTATGTGGTGGATATTTATATTACATGTCTTTTTTCTTCCTCTTGACATTATTGTCCTTAATGTGATTATTCTTCTTACCACCATCAACTGCAGCACGAAGTACGAATTACAGTTTTTCCCACGCTGTGAAGGAAACCTGATACCAGTACTTTAGAAACATGCGTTACAAAACTGAAAAAAAAATGTTATTTAATATTAGTAATTAATTCACCTTTGACGCTAGAGAAAACAAAATAGGCCTTTAAGCAAAGAAGTGATTTAGGAGAAGGTGCCTTCGTGGAATTTGCCCTCTAGGCTACTGCGACAAGTGCCAAATAAGAGTAGCGCTACTGGTTTCTGTCTGGTGTCGAGGATATTCTGTGTCCTGTGATAGCAGAGGCACTGTGACAGACAGACTGATCCTTCGTCGGAGGAGTCCTGCTGCCTAGCGTAATGGAATACAAAGACTTCAAAGCAGGAGAAATCAAGATTTGCCTTTGACCATTATGCCAAGCAGAAGAATAAGCTAATAAGAATAACAAGATAAAAATTTAGAATTTTCAAGTCTTCTGGGATGTTATGCTGATTGTTTGATAAACATTTACCGACTCTTCATTGGTTCGTTTCGCTTCTGTCTTCAGGAACAAGCAGTTTTATTTTACTGTTTCCTGGTTTCTGGGTTTTAAACACGATGTGCGATGCGAATTAGTTTCGCAGGTCGTGTAAAAACCCAGAAACCAGGAAACAGCACTTATTTCACTGTGAACGCTTAAAATGAAAGTTTTTTTATTGCTTAACACTGACGAGGAAGTCACTGCGATTCTCAAATCTTCGGAGTCACAAATGTGAGAAAATCATACGTCGCAAGAACACGATTTGGAAATGGAGGACTGTAAACACGCAGAACACCTTACACTATTGTAATTGGCAGTTCAGTTTCGAACACTGAACATGTCGGTTGTGAAATTTAATTATTCATTTTTCGGCTTACAAATTGAGGGTAGATGATTAGTCAACTTTGTCTGGCTTTAGAAGTTAGGGGAGAGAAGCAAGTTTAGGAAATACGGTGGCGACATATCGACATAGCAGTAGGGACATGTCGCGGTGTTTCTTTGTGAAGCCCCATATTTGACAATGGAAGGTTAGAAGTAACAAGCAACGCGAGCTCGATGTCTCCCAACTTAATTCAGAGCGTTCTAACATGCCATTTGGTCTAGACAATTAAGTTTAAACTTTTAAAAAGTGAAATTTGACATGTCGGGGCCGGAGAAATTAACGTTTCGTCCAATGAGAATATTTAGAGTCAGGACGGAGGATTCATGGTAAGGCAGACCGGGAACGCGAGCACGAGGGCAGGTAGTCTTTTTGGTACGTCGGAGTCAGGTGAAACGTTGTGTGATCGGTCTGCAAACTTTCGGTATTTCACAACAAAAATTGCTATATTTATTCTTGAAGGTGTTGGAAAGTGTTTAAGTAAAGTTCGTATGTGCACTTCAGAATTGTGAGTTTCATTTGTATGTCACTCGTAAACTTAAAACTTAAATGATACCCGTACAGTACAGATGTGGTCATTTTTAAGCGCCGTTCTTTATCCTAAATCAGTAGGGAAATGTAATATATTCATAACATCACTTATTAACTGGCAGTAAATCACCAAAAAGTCATAACGTATTCAATTGGATGCATGGGTGAAGTGATCGCTAGCGCCGGGATACATCCACGAAATATTCCCATTACAGATACAGTCTCATCTCACTGAGTCTGAACTACTCCACGCAACTGAGATGAATGGTCACATGTTGCATGATTTGTAAGTTTCATTTAAAGACTCTTTCAACTACTAAGCGTATACAGCGTTGGTGGAAGGTGAGTGAATGGGAATGTAACTGGGCCTTTAGTGGACTGATACGGACAGGAAAAGCCAAAGTAATTGGAGAAGAACTTGTCAAAGTGCAATTGTTTTTAACTCAAATTCTGCAGGAACTGGACTGGAAATCAAAGCAGGTCTCCGCGCTGAGAGGCTTACAAAGCTTCAAGATGAAAACACGAGTATAACAACTATAATTAACCCTTTAAATACGAAGCGTATCTGTTTTATATAAGAACTCAGTGCGTACCGCGCTGTAAACACTCTCCACTTCAGTTATAAAAAGCAATCTCTTAATGTTTTATAAGGCAAAAGTTGCTGTTTGTTCTGAGATCCGTACAAAACACATAAACGCAATGTGGACACCACGTAGAATTTTTGAATGTTAAACCTGGTGGTACGTAAAGTTACCGCAAGGCTTTAAAAGGTTAGACATGTTATTTTAAGGTGTAAAACTTGGTCCGTTACTCTGAAAGACATAAAGTAGAATAGGTTTCTGACGAAAAGCTTTACTGTATAAGAGAGGAGGTACAAGTTTATTTGCTTCATATTTTATCTATCGATGCTGTTAGCAGTTCTAATGCCTAATGTCATAGTTCTTAGTAACTGATCTATCGAAAGTTTGAAGAAGAAAACCTTTTGGCCAAATTTAAGGTTCTCTTCCGGAATTTGCCTGAAGAGGCTGAAGACTACTACGAAGAATATCAATCACTAGAGTTGGAATTAGGCAGGAGAATATTACAGGCATTTTCCGAATACAAGTTACAGAATTTACTGTTTGAACCAGCATTTTTGCTTAGAGGAAGTAAGAGAAAACTGGTGAGAAAGAAATAAGTAATTAGGAATTTCATAATTCATTAGAGGGCACGCGGTGGCGCAGTTGGTTGAGGCACTGCGCTACACGCCGGAAGGCCGCGTGTTCGATTTCCAATTGGATTTTTCATTGACATAATCCTTCCGGTCGCACTATGGCCCTGTGGTCGACTCAGCCTCTAACAGAAATGAATACCGGCAATATTTTCTGAGGATAAAGGCGGCCGGTGCGTAGGGCTGATAACCTTACCACCTTCATGTGCCGATTGTCTTGAAATCTGGAAGCCTCAATCTCCTGGAACCCTCAGGGCCTGTCGAGGCCTGTAATGGGATTGCTTTGCCTTTAATTCGTTAGTGATATTTATGACATCAAAATATAACATAATAAAATTCATATCACTTAAAAACCCAACCTATGTTAAAATGCTATGCTCCACCTCAGTTGCCAGATACTTCGCATTGGATATTTCAGTCAACAGTTTTATAATAATTTGAAATTTAACCAACAAATTCAGTATTCCACTCGTAAACTATATGGTCATTTTTAATTTAAAATCAGTAAAACGCCAATTATCGGAATTTTTAATTACACATCTTCTGTTATAACTGCCTTATCTCCTGTGGTTGTTATGTTGAACCTTTAAACAATAGGTAAAAAATTATGTTCTATCGACTGCTCCCCGATTTCTGCAAGTCTTTTTCTCGGAAGTTTCCCAAGCTTCGCCAGTTTGTCCTTCTGGTAAGAGCAAATGTGTGGATGAGGATTAGTATGGAGCATTGGTGGAATAATATAGACGGGGAAAAACGGAAGTACTCGGAGGAAAACCGGTCTGTCTGCCACTTTTTTTATTACAATTCTCATATGGACTGACCTGGGATCGAACATGGGTCAGGCCTCCGCACTAACAGGCCTGCGACTAACCGCCTGAACCAGGGCACGGCCTTCTAAAGGCTGAAGATTAACGTGAATTATACTTAAAGGCTCCAATTCCTAACACGTAGTAAACAGCCGCCGTCTCGATTATGAACAGCAGTCAGTGCTGTGTAAGGAAATATTTGTTTTTTTGTTCTGAGGCTCATACAAGACACATAAATACGTTCCGTGGGCAGAGTGTAGGATTTTTACTCCTAAACCTTTTCGCACATAAAGTAACAATTAGGATTTAAAAGGATTACTATCACTGTCCTGTTATCTCGGTTCTTGACGTCTTACACCATTCCTAAGAGCGAGACACACAAATATAAATTAAATTAACCTTTTAAAACCTAGCGGTAACTTTACGTACCACCAGGTTTAACATTCACAAATTCTGCGTTCTCCTCACACTGCGTTTATGTGTTTTGTACGGATCTCAGAATAAACAGCGATTATTTCTCTATACAGCATTAACTGATTGCTTTTTATAACCGAGACGGAGTGTTCACTGCGCGGTGCGAACTCGGTCCTTATATGTAAAAAAAAGATATGCTTCCTGTTTAAAGGGTTAAACAACTTGATCGCATATCACGCCATTCAGAATATTATCCACCTAGCTAGACTATAACGTAATAATAATAATAATAATAATAATAATAATAATAATAATAAACAGTCCCCAATAATAAACCGGATATCATAATCCGGGATAATGAAAAAGGAACATATATGCTAATTGATGTAGCAATCCCGGGACACAGAAATATGATAAAGAAAGAAACCGAGAAGATTCTAAAATATAAAGACCTTATACTAGAACTACGGCGCGTGTGAAATGTAAAAACAAAGGTGACGCCAGTAATAATAGGAGCAACTGGAACCATTTCAAAATCTTTCAGAAAATACTTGAGCAGCATACTAAGAAAGCACGATATCAAGGAACTACAGAAAACAGCTATATTGGGCACAGCAAACATACTGCGGAAAGTACTAATGTAGAAGCATGAAAGAGTTTAATATTGAAGGCAGCGTTATATGCACTATTAACAGTACACGCAGAATAGCTGCGACACTGTATACCCTAGAAACGTGGTTTGTTTCAAGTATATAAGTGTGAATACCCTGCATAAAGGAGATAACGTAATTATTATTATTATGCAGAATGTGGCGTATATGCGGAAGATAACAAGTGACATCAAAATTCCCGTCGGGAAATATCAAGGGGAGGTAAGAGATCTATTGGGGGACTTGCGCTTAAGTAGACAGATAAGAGTTGGGTCTTAGAGAAATATGGTGTGGGAATGCAGGCTGAAATTTTTTGGTTTAGGAAAACGTCCTTTGGCAAATGATAATAAATATTCGTTTTCCACAAAATCCGAAATTTCTTGACGAGCTAAGCGACAATCAGTTTTTCATGAAGAATTCTGCTTTATAGGTAGCTGTGGTTCAAAATATTCTGGTCCTCTATTTCTAACATTGAAAGTTTCCTCAAATAAATTCCAACACTTTATAATGTTTCAAACAGAAATTTCTTCTCTGTTAACTGCAAGACTCTACTGGCAGATGGAAATTTACGAAAGCTGATCGTACCGAAATATGCTGAAAAATAGGGACTGTATCGTCTGGCATTCTATGGGTTGCAATGACCGGCTGTTCTAGCCGCCGTATTGGACTCCCATTTTTAGCCACAGCCGTATTTTACAATAGCAAGAAATTTGTTGGCATGATAAATCGCTATCAGCTGGTGAAGAAGGTCTTTATACACTGTATTCAATTCGCAGGTAGTCAGTTATTCAGTCAGGTAGCTGTTCAGTAAGAACAGGCACTATGCCTAACACTTTACAGCTTATTATTATTATTATTATTATTATTATTATTATTAGTTATTCTGTAAGTTAGGCCGTCACTGAGCGAAGAGGCCTAAACCAGCCGTCAGTTATTTAATTACTTATTCAACTAATTATTAATTTGGTTGATTTGTTAATGGAGAGAAAAACGGTCAGTTACTGAGCTGTTCAGTGCGTTTTAAATTAAGTCTCTTAGCAAGCTTCTTGTTGAGAGAATCCTCTTTACGTTAGCCTAGCCATTCAACCGTTAAGTTACAATTTTGTACTCAGATAATGCTTTATTCAGGCAAATGATGATAGCCTATATTTTCTTGACTAATTAGGCAATCAGAAAATAATTTAGTTACGTTTTAGACGATCATTAGATACAAAGGTAGCTGTATTTATCGGTAGGATACATTATACATTTACTAGATTTTTATATTATCCAATAGTTTTTTATATAAGGCACTGTCAGTTTGTCAAATGGTATAGCGTCTAATGACACGATGATAAGCGAATGATGAATCGGAAAGAACTGGAAGGAAAGAGTCTTCGAAAGTTACAAAAGCAGCTAGGGAAAGCAAGGGAAGCCCCAGAGCGGGTTGCCGATTTCCATGCCAAAATTCGTACCAGGAACTTCTCCAATAGAAAACAAATATTTTACCCATTTGGAAGCAACATTGAATCCTTAGTTAGTTAGTTAGTTAGTTAGTTAGTTAGTTAGTTAGTTAGTTAGTTAGTTAGTTAGTTAGTTAAGTTACACAAGCTACAAATTTGACAGTCTCTTTAACTGACCATCTTTCTATTTAGAATTTGTCTGCTAATTTTATTGTCCTTTTCGCCAAAACCATATTACCACCTTCAGAGGCCGCTGAAATGAAATTATTTCCTATTGCCATTTTCTTCTCTTTCTAGCGTTATCTGTGTGAATATCTTTAGATTGCTTTTTTTAATTAGAGCAGCTTTTAACTGTACCTCTGGTAATTGGTTTTTTATTCCTCTGGTCCACAGTAGAGAGCGAAATAAATGCTGGCTTTTTTGGTCGAGAAAAATAACCAGCTGAGGGAGGGACATCACGACATTTTGACATCGGGAATTGCTTTCAGCTCTCCACACCCTAACCTCTCGGCTTCTCACTTTTTAACAACCTTCGCTCCCTCTTTTTTTTGTAAATCCGTTCCTTTTAATTGGTCTCTCTTTTGCGGCTTTTTTCACATCACATCTATCACCTACCTCGGCAGCTACCTCCCTCTGTTCCTGTCATGTTCTCGTTTGTGTGCTTAGCCAGGCTCCTACATACGATACTGAAAGTTTTTAACATTTTTTGAAAATACTCCGCTAAGTTCAGATATGTTCTGTTTATAAATAAGTGGTAAATGTGTGTATATATATATATATACAAATTTAAATTTCAGTAAATCGCAGCTTAGACTAAGAAGTGTGTTTCATATCATAGTGGAGTTCTCAGGATGGAAAAATATTTCCCCATACATTTTGTTTTATGTATAAAGGAGATGGCGCGTTTTTGGAGACATAAGCTGCAGGTTATATAATATACAGCCCAGCTTCTTGCTTCCGTATGTTGCAGTTCTAACGAAAGGAATAAGACATGTAACACAGAATTTGGGTTACATTTATTTTTTCCTTTCTTACGTTTCAATCACAGTTGCTTCTTCGTATTCTATAAAAACTGCAGTCTGTATCGACAAAAAAATTTCCATTCTTAGCCCCTCTCTGTCTATCAATTCTTTCTCATTCACTTTCTATTATTTCGATATTTCCTTTATGACTTCAAGTATATTCGTCCCCAGTGTAACCATTTAGTGGCGGCTAAGTTAATTTTGTCGCGTCTTCGTACTCACCAGGCGAGTGAATTTGGTAAGTTCTCCAGAGACAAAGTTGCTGGAATTACAAATTCACCACGTTCCTTCGCGCACCTACAGGTTAAGAATACAGAGTTTTTTATATCTACCCTCTAACTTATCTTCGAATTTTAGCCCTTAAATTTTACCTTTTCGGGATTCTGTAAGCACATAAACCCTGTTTAGCAAAGCCTGTCTGCCAGCGGGTTACAAATCCAAAACCCAGCAAAAGTTTCTGTGCTGTATACAGTCGGCAGTTACACGTATAAGAAGTAACCAACCGTTGAAGAAATTCCCATGTAAGTAAGTCGAACATTCAGCACTGTGACTACTTGGTCCCACCTCTGGGCCCACCACCGAGGGACAATTAAAATGTTGCACCTTGTTGTATCAGAAGTTGATGAGATAAAAATTTATTATAATTACTGAACATCATTATAAATTTAATAAGGATGCGATGAGAGATGCATGCAGCACGTACGGCATAAAAGAGAAACGCATACAGGTTTTCGTGGAGCATCCTGTATTAAGACACCACTTGGAAGCCCTAGGCACGTGGTGTATAATATTAAATTATATATTAGGGAAATATAATTCAGTGACATGAAATTATTTCATCTGCCGCAGGGCTAAGGAAAGTAGCGGTGTGTTGTGAACACGGTTATAAACTTCCGGATTATACATCATGCGTGTAATTACCTGACTAGCTGAGAAACAACAAGCTTCTACAAAAGTCTTTTTTTCCGCGGAAGTAGTTTTCTGTTTCCACATAATTCTTCTACCCAGCCGCTGAAAATGTGTCTTCCTGACCAAAATATTACTGCGTTTTTCTATATCACGAGAATTTTATATGATTTTCATAATAAATGTTTTTAAGTAAATACTGCTGGTGCGTATATAGAACTCCTGAACCTTATTCAAGGTTACCTGGATTGTCTGTGGTCAGTCCAGATGACACGTGGCTTGACTTTGTCTTTTGGTATTTCCTTCAGTGTCTCCAGGGAGTGAACTGTGGCCGGTGTCGCAGAACAGCATAAGACTGCTTCCTGGCACACACTTTTCTATTCAAAATTCGAAACCTCTCCTTCTCTCGACGGTAGCAGCTTAAAAACTGTGGAGTTTAAGAAATAATGTCCATCACTTGAAGTACGAGCAAATTGCCAGTGCAGTTCAAAGAGGAAGTAAATATTTTAATGCTGAAATCTCGGTCTTCAGGTAAGTGACCAAATTACACTGATTTAGATAAATATCTCTAGACCATGATAAGGGTATTCCGAGCCATGGCAAAACAATCTTACATCTTTAAGCTCCGCTGCAAGTAATTGTCTCTATTCCCGTAAAACCTAAACTTCCTAATTAATTTTTTATGATTTTTTCTGAAAAAACTCATTTTGTGTCATTTCCTCAGTCAAAAATCATATTTCATACACTATACAAATTCTGTCCCGTTACGAAGGATCCTTCTTGAAAAGTTGTTAGTTTCTCTGTAGCTAAGATATTATCTGCATCCATCAAGCCCTTTTTATGCCTTAACAGAGTTCCGCCATCAAACTGTATGTTGAATCGTGATGAATATAGC
This sequence comes from Coptotermes formosanus, assembly GCA_013340265.1. NCBI lineage: Eukaryota > Metazoa > Arthropoda > Insecta > Blattodea > Rhinotermitidae > Coptotermes > Coptotermes formosanus. The sequence goes on along the minus strand of BLKM01000550.1, from coordinate 2,614,117 downwards.
CGAGATCTTTTCACAGATTTCTCTCACATGCGTTTTGCATTATCCTCCAATATAAGCCTGATGTTCCAAGTGATCTGTTTTACTCACGTCTTTGGATTAAACATTTGTATACTGTTTAATATAATTCTTTCCGTGTTATTTATCTTTTCCACCCAAAATCTTTGTTTTGCTGTACATAATAATATTCAATTAAGGTACAAATTATTAGCTACTTACTACAAATATTATTGTCCTTCTCTTAGACGAAAACACAGGTAAATTTACAGTTACCAACTTAGGCTTATGCAGCATTCTGCTACAGTAAGTATGCGCATTATTACCTTCTTAATGCAGCAAGATGGAAGCTGTGCACACCCTTCAGGTGTTACAATCCGAATATCTCTGAATTTGATCAGTTCCAAGTTGCACGCTTCAAACACTCCATTTGCTCCGCCCGGTTTTCGGACGCAACGATGGGACGTGCAGGCCAGTATGTCTCTGTAGGCAGCGAGTCTCGGCCACACCGGAAATGCTTCATGATGAGCCCGTAACCTAGAAGTTACGTCTTTAGTAATGGCAAATAAAACATAAAAAATAACACAGAGAAATTGTAAGAAACTTATAATGCTGTAGAAATAAATTGAGAAACACACCGAAGTATGTGTTCTTGTGTCTTGACTAAAAATAGGAAAAAGCCGTAATAAAACTATCAACGTTATTCTTAAAATACAACAAAACTCAAAATTTAGTTAATGGAAAGTGTAATAAAAAAGTGCAATTATTTTAACCATTGAAAATTAAAGTGCGTACAGTGATTCATCCCTGTTGTACTTTCAGTCAGTGAGACCAACAGGTAGTCCATCGGCATAGCATAGATTGTAAATAATATCAACAGCTACATGTTTCGGCTATAATAATAGCGATCATCACGCTGTACAGACGAACCCTTTCAATGCAAATGTATATTTTAACCAACAAATACTTATGTAAGGCATTGAGATGTCAATGCTCACCGGAACTGTGTACTTATTTGCTTTCTTGTGTGCCAGCCTGCTGATGACCATATATAGTTGAAACGTGTAGCTGAATTTAACTAAATACATGATGATTTGAGTTAAATGTTTTGGTTGTGTTTGACTGAATTTTCTCTGTCTCCTAAGAGAGATAATTTCAATTAAATTTCGCGTTGGAAATCGACAGCAAAAGTTGTGAGAAGAATTTAATTTTGGTCCTGACATGTCAAATACTGCTCCAACATTACATGAAGCTCAAAGTGTACTCTAAGAGATTTTCCCGTAATTGTATATTTGTACAGAAATTCAATACAGTCCACATGATCCCTAAAAGAGAGGGCCGTGTGATTCGAGGTCTGACGGTGGTGTCAGTGAAGAATGACCTCTTCTGGTACGTGACGATATGTGGTCTGGTAGGAACGTCTTAAGCAACAAATCTGCACCAATTTACAACGGCGTCACGTTCCAGAAGACAGCATCCTTCATAGGCTTATAATTATGATCTTCAAAAAATAATTTATTTTAAATATTTTTCGTTATGGTGGATAAATAACGAAATTCACTGAATGTTACAGCTGAAGGTGCGAGAGTGCTTTCAGTGTGAGAAGCTTTGCATTTATACATTTGTATCTCAAATAAATGGAGCCGGGATAGCGCAGTCTGTGTAGTGACTCCATACAGGCTGAACCGTTCTTGGGTTCGAAACCTGGTGGGGAAAATTTTTCTCTTCTCCACAACCCCCAGACCGGACGTGGGTCCCACCCAGCCTCCTCTACAATGGATGCCGGGGCCCTTTTAAGGGGGTAAAGCGGCCGGTAGTGACGTTGACCACCCACAACCGTCAAGCACCGAGGTTAAATATGGGTACAGCTATGTCTCTACTCCCCTTATATGCCTTCATAAGATGTTACGTGGAGACGTTATGACAAATAAGAAATACGTCAAAACCAAGAAGTAACTAAATAAAACTCCATGGAGCAGATTCCTTCTTGGAAAGCTAGTAGTTGCTCGGCTAGTCAATAAAAAATTCCCCGCTATTTTGGGAATCCAGATTTCAATAATATGTCTGACACAAAGACTCAATGACGTAGCGACACATACCAGAAGAACGGCGACCTCAAATGCAGGGCGGCCAAAGCTGGAAACCTTGTAACTCACAGTGAGTTGTGTTGTGAGTTACATGAACCCAGTCCACGTCCTGTGTCTTATTTATTTTAGATGTATATGTATAGGGTAATTGTACTCCTGTTCACGCGTAGTAATTTAAATCGATTTTTGTGCCAGGAAGTACAAATTATTGCTTATTTTTCTTCTTTCTCATGTATGTGTTATTGCACCAAAATCTCATCCTCTTTAACACGATCATCTCAGAAAAATTCGGTGGAAAATCAAGAAGCTTCTTATCGCGCAGTCATCTCCAGTTTCCTGTTACTTCGTCCTTCGTATGTCCAAATATTCTCCTCAGAATCGACACAAACACTTGCAAGTAACTTGTCATGCACGGCAGAACACTTCCCATTCTTTTCCTGTAGCTGACTGCCAAGTCCACCGTCTGACGGAGGACTTCTACTGTGAAAGGAAGAGTTTACACTATGGTTTTTTTTCTAATTTCCTCACTGCTGCTACAAAGTGTGTGATGAGCTATGGGTTGAAGTTGAGGGTTGTTAATTTGTTGGATAGCGCGGTCATTTGCGTGGAGGCATGGGGATGAGAGGTTAAAAAAAGGGGAGATTTAGAGAGGGTAAAAAAGTTGGTTGCGCGAAAATTCACTCAGTGACAACTCATTAACGCTAAAAAATCCTATACAAACATCCCCATTTAACAAGACTGTAAAAGAAAATTGACGCTGCTCACTTGTTTCGCTTTTTTATCCCGTTAATATTTTTCAGTTCTTAACTAAATTAACGTCATTGCATTAAACAACTCCTCTAAATCAAATAAATTTGTTTTTAAAATGTACACAGGAAATAAATAAAAAATATAATTGCTTGAAACAACAGAATTCCCCTTTATTTCCATACTATAAATCTGTACCCTGCGAGATTTAGGGTTGTCAAAGAGGTGCTGCTGAAACTTCAGTGCTTCTGGGATATTATATTGTGTCTGCTGGACAATGGTAAGATCCAGGTGCCTAATTGCAGTCTTGTAGGTTTCTTTGACCGTGAAGATAACGCACTAATAACACTAAATCATAGATAACCATTTTGCTGTCGACACTGCGTAGTACGTCAGAAAACTTAAACCTTCAAGCCAGTTCTTAACACACAAGCCAGTTTAACAGTATAAAGACAATGCCCTCTGCTTGTGCACCTCACCGTTTTAAAATGCAAGATATATGGGTATATTTGAATAACAGCAGGGTTACGATATTTACGTCTTGACCTAAATGTGAATTTTATATTTCGTTTGACGGTATGTCTTTTGTGTTGGTTATATATCAGGCGTGTATGGGCAGCAAAGTTTTATAACCACGGGAATCAAATATAATTTCATTTATAATTTTAATCTTTGCTCTGTAACGGAAGAAATCATTTAAATATAGAGAATACTGAAATTACTCTTCTGTCCTGTTTGCCGTAAATAATCTGTAGTGCAACAAGTCTGCCTGTTACACGTCTTTTTATGATTCTGAAAGAAATTAAGAATATTATCCATTACTTATTATTTTAGTCGATTTGACAGTAATTTATTTCAGTAACACATATTTTGTCAAACAAATTCTTCTTCAGTTGATGAGAGACTCTTCTTCCCCGTAGTTTCAGTTAAGTCTACATATTCTTTCACCTCTGATTTCTCAAACAATTTATTCAAGTGCTTCCATATTCAGCTCTTTCTTCCTTTATTTCTCGTGTTCGCTGAAGTGAATTCCCTTGTAAATATTTACCGTAGAATACCAATAAGAAATTTATTGGAAAGGAAGTCATTTTGGAAGATTAGGCCTAGTGTGCTAACAGACAGATATATTAAGTTGTCTCTCCTTCACGAACTTCTTGCAAATTCTTATTTTTATGAACCTGTAAATTTGCTGCTTCTGTCGGACTCAGAATCCGTCTTCAATAAGTTCCTTTTTCCTACTGTTAAACTTAATTTTGTACATTTATATTGACATATCGTCTAAGGCTACCAGGCTTTATTCACTTATAATACAGTGTTTTTTCACCTATTTATATAACCTACCACATGCATTAGTTTCGTGGGGTAGTCTTTTCGTAAAGGGTTATTTTTCTCACTATTTTAGTGTCACTGTCTTAGTATAATCGTGAATATCTGCCGAGCAATTTTAAAAACACTAATTCTTTGCTTCTAAAATTATTTTATTTCTGTCACCCTATATCAGCATGACCTCGGTCCCTCGGTAACTGTTTTCTGGTCGATGTACAACGAAGAACTGCAGAAATGCTACTGTAAAATTTCGTCGATTCTGTCCATCCGCACGTAGCAAGGAGGGAAGGTTGAAAAAACCTTCACGAAGTGTCATATTGAAAAATATTATTACACTTTATGAACACATTCCAGTGTTGACTATCAGGACAAAGGAGTGGTACTTTACGTGATGACCTACGCTATTTTCTGCACCCTTTTAGAACGCGGTTCAGTAAACATTAGTAGGAGCGAAAACTGTTTTGAATATAAATTTTGAAAGAAAACCGAAACACTTTTTTTTCTAGTAAATTAATCCATAAGCGTAAAGGTCTTTGAGAGAAAACTGAACACATCCTGACATTTATATTCAAAAATTACCTCAAAATAACGGGGACTGTTATAGCGTAAATATAATGAACTAAAGCAACAGCAGGACAAAAGAATCGTAACTACAATGCCACGATTACATCTCCCAAATTAGTAATCAATAAGAATTCCGTTAAAAGCAAGTATATTTATTGTATAACAATAATTTTTAACAATAGTTTTCGACCAAAAATGCAATCGTTGGTCTTTATATTTTATATTTGTGTTAGACGGTAGTCTTATTAACCAATCAGCTGCAAAAGAAAAAAGAACAGGATGCTCTTAATTAAAATAATTTCCTAACTCATTTAAACTTTCAGGTACCTACTCGTGTGAATGTAATTTGTGTTCTTTTTTATTCCTTTATCTGACTGTCCCATGTCATGTTCCTGATACATTTTCAATATTTCAGTACATAAAGAGCGGACTTATTGGAGAAAGATCACATCAGCACACGAAACCTCAGTAAGAGCATTTAAGTAATTCATCCCCACAAAGTGTCCTGTCCGCCACTGAAAGGAACGAAGAGCGAATCCCATTGCTGGCATTTCTACCCGTACACGTGAAAGTAGTTACATGTCACAGGGCCCAAAATCGGTTGCGGCTGCCTTTCCTTCATTTCATTCTGCACTCATCGCCGGCGTAGTTGCCACAACACTCTTAACGACTATGCCCATAGTAACTCAAGATAAACTATTTTTTCAAAGTTCGCCACCGTCCTCACAAAAGTAAACTTTGAATAATATTCTGAACAATCTCGATTTATATCAAACCATGAAATTCTACTTCCATGAAATATGCTTATTACTCTATTCCCACCTTCATCTTTTTCTAATAACGACCTCCTTCCGTGGCTTTAATAAGCACATCTTTTAGAAGTCAGTTCATATCTGTTTCAAAGTGCCGTACCAAGCGGGCATTATCCTGGTTCAAGCAGCTTGTAAGCGATCCGTTATTACGCAGAAACGGAGTTGACCCAAGGCCAGTCTGTGTCGGATTTTTGGTGGACAAGTGGCACTGGGACACGTTTTTCTCCAAGTATTTCTCTCTTTCCCAGTCAGTAATATTCCACAAATGGCCGTACCCAGTCACTCATCAACCATCAACGCTACATTTGTGTAGTCTTACTAACTGAGAACGTCGTTAAATAACACACTTAAAGACTGTACAAAATACAATATTTATTTTAAAAAATGATGCCAGTTTTTAGTGAACTGAACACAAACGTTGTCAGAATGAATGGAAAATTCCTCCGAAATACTGTCAGACACTTTGAAAGCCTCTTATTTTTCTGCGTAATTGGTTTCTCACCTGTGCTGCCTGCCCACTTCATCTCATCCTCTCGGTTTGCTTAATTTAGCTGAAAGGAATGGAGTTCTAATAACGAGATCCTTTTGATAAAAACTTCTCCATTTTCTTAATACTTTCGAGGCTAATAAGTCCGGAGAAGATAGAGCATGGATAAGTGAAGTATTAAGCCTGTGATTATACGTTAGTTCATGCATATTTAGGCTTTATTCAAAATTCTTCAGCATGTGTTAGCAGGATTTAGATCGAATATCACCTTCGAGGGGCTGACACTTCTGTTCATAGGCGTGAAGTCCCCGGAGAAATTTCTTTTGTAGGATTCATCGTTTCGTCTGGTAGGATACGTGAATGCAAGCATGGCCGCCACCTTCCATATTATACCCCATGACCATTCGCAATAGTCCTCTCCTTAAAATCTCTAAAACGTGTTCATTACACAAAGCCTGAAAAGGAAAACTGTTTTAATGCATCGTAAGAAGCAGTTATACATATATTATGTATTTATAATAAAAAATGACGACGATATAAAGAGTCAGTCAGGCTACAAGCGTACAAAACCTTCCTTGATTTGAAAAAACATTGGCTTAAGTAAATTGAAGCAAGTTTTGGTCTCTTAGAAGAGAAAATTATTTCGACATATTTAGAGAACGCCATAAAGAAAGCGTGTGTGTGTACGAAACGGAAATAAGGACCGACATAGGTGACAATGAATTCTCTCTTCTTATATACGGGCTACATAAATTTATATACAAAATATTTATATACCTTGAGTATTAACATTGTTAATTACAGCAATTTATAAACATTTAGAAATGAAATGCAAATTAAACAGAAAATAAATGGGAAATATCCTGAAAAACAATGTAAATACTTAGTATAAAGTATTTTAAAAATTATTACAAAATATTTTTCACCTTTTAGATGCTTAGGGAATGATAAATCTTACAGAACACACTAGGCTGGAAAAGCATGATACATCAGATCCATAGAATTTATGGTTCGCCAACATCAGCCAAGGTTATTTACGCAGCCACGCAATGTTATCTGACCAAAGCTTGCTCCTTGTTTCAACATGCAGGTCACTTAGTCATAAAAATGTTTTGTGTATGACTTTACATTTACAGTTCTGCACACTGTGTCTTAAACATTAAGGGCAAAAAAATTACTATCTTTTGTAATAACGTAATTAATAAGAGAAATAATACATTTTTACCAAAAGTCATCTTTATGGGCCTGCTAGGCCTATAGTGGAAGTAGGCATTTATTTCATTAATGTAACAGCTAGAACGCATTTGGTTTGCATCTGAATAAACGGGTGTTGGAGCCTGACGCAAGCTCTCGTGTAGGATTAAATAAGTAGCCAGTCACTGGTACTTGATAATTGATAAACGTATTTGTGTTACAAGGCAAACTAAGTTCTTTTTTAAACAAATACACAAAGAAATATGGAAGTAAAAACCGCATTATACTTTTGAGGGAAAGAACGAAAGAAGAGAGTTAAAACTTGCTAAACTGCTGGCAAGCCCCACAGTTTATGTTACAGTAATACTTAGAGTGTGGAAAACAAAAACGCTAGCAAAATTCAAGTACCGGAATTTAAATTCTTAAAAAATATTAAAATGTGGGAGAAATTTGGTAAACCTAAAAGCGAAGATGTGAAAAAGACCTGAACTTCTGGACACAGCATAATGAAACAGATAACTGCAGATAAAAATAGTTTAGTACGTTCGAAGTAGTGAAAAGTGACGGACTGTCAAAGCTAGTTTTCAAATTCCGGCCAAACAGGTTAAGAAGTACATCAGATCATTCTAAGGGTTGCTTTGAATTCGGAACAAGCAAGAAATGAAACCGTGGAAAGAAGAAGCAGAAAAGTCGCGAAATTAACTAAGAACCAGGCAGTAAAATTTATATAACGTAATGAAAGGCAGTTATTGTTCCTCTTTGGCTGGTGGAATCAAGAAGAAAAAGATGGCCCAAAGTATTTATCGAAGTAATGTAATGTGTGAAACACCGAGACTGTTCCACGCCGTTTCACAAGGCATCTGCCATTACTATGAAGTGTGAAATTAAAGTTTCAATTATTATCAGTTTTATACTTTATGAAAAGAGTAATTTTAATTATCATTGCCTGGGAAAGTGTGGAAGTCATAAGGAAGTTTATAGGCCTATTGTCAGGAATCTTCTGCTATTCAAAACATAAAAAATCGGCTGCAGATAAAGACCTTTGATGCGGATAGTGACAAACAGTAACTTGTTCACAGCTGTATTTGTGTTTGCCCTTCGAAATATTGTCACTTCCTCTGCTATTTTGCTAGCTACTTATTTATCTTCTCACGTCACTTCCTTATTAGCTTTATTCATAATATTTATAATTTTGAATACTTTAGGTCGTCTTTCGTGTTCTAGGCGTGCACTATATATCATTTTGTGGTAATAGCTTGTGAAGTCACCCCTATATGGCCTGACACACCTGGTGCACATGTTTCTTTATTTTCGGTTTTTCTTCAAAAGTCGGGATTCACTACCAAAATTTTAAACTTCCGTGACCTCTATATGGCAGAGAAAAAGAAAGTCTCTTTTCTTGGAGAAATAAACTCCCTTGCGGCAACATAATGTAAAAACTGAATTGGTTGTACATTTTGGAAACAAACTGAGTTTTGAGAATGAGAAATATATCACACATTTACCTCAGTTTTGTGAAAGAATCAATCCAGCATTCATGACAACAGAGTTTGTGAGCCAATAGACTATGAACGAGCAGAATTCGATCTTTCCTCACGATCATCCCAAAGGATATTATAAAACTGTCTCCAGGATATCCGGGATCCTACACAGCATTTCCTCAAATACTTAGAGCAGAAAAATTTCCCCAATTGTAGCAGCTGGAACGTAAAGCTGATGAGTCACACACTGACTTCGAGAATGGGTGGAGCTAAACCTTCATGTTTATAGCGTGAAAGGTGTAAATGGTTGTACCTGTAACAAAATGAACATGTGACATTATAACAGACGAAAACTTTATTCTCAGTGCATCAAACGTCTGTAAAATTATGTTGCGAATGTATTCATTGAGTTATTCCAGGACAGGTTTTAAGAAATTCCTTTTTCAGTTGAAGTGACCTTTTGTCTGTGAGTGGGACTTTACATACCCCTTCTCAGCGACGACTTACTGTTTATCACAAAATAGTGTTATATCATATTGTAAACATAGCAATAAACGAGAAATTTTTCGTTTTAAAGAGCTGTGTTTATTTAGTGTACAAAAAATACGTATGCTAGCAATTCATCGGAAAATTTTAAAGTCTTTTCGGCCTGTGTTTTGCAGTGCGTGGCATATAGCTCACCTGTCATTTAAGAGACTTCGCGTTTCTTTCAAGGGCACAGGTACTTGATTTGAGAATCGCTGCTGCAAGGTATAACACTAGCTACTTCCTTCTTTCGCTGTTTGCATTTGAAAACGCCATGCTCTACAGTACAGCCTATGTAAGAATTACTTTCCTAACCAACTTACTGGTGTCGTTCGCGAGTAGTTCACATTTACTCGGAGGATCGGAATATAAACCCCAGCTTATGCGGTATAAGAGAATAAATACCATATCTGAAAGAACATTGGATTGAGACCTCTCCTGAAATAAACCAGTTCATATCATTGTACATTACATTTCTAACAACCATTATTATTGCGCCGTATTTGCTTGAGAATCACAGGTGTCAATTTGTGTTCGTGTTTCCGAAAAAAGTTTTGTGTGCACGTAACATAAAACCATGCATGCCACATGTGCTGTACATCTTATCTTTCTTCATTTATTATCCTTAACGATATCTTGTGAACAGTAAAATTTACTAAGTTCTTAATTATATGAAAACGACAGTCTTCTGAAATGAGAAACCTTGTAGTTCGGTGAGTGAATCCCAACATTAGGGAGAAATCTGGGGATTTTATCTCATGTCGTGAAGAGAGAGACATCAGGTTTCTCCGAAACGTTGGACGCTAAAAGACTACCGACGTATCGTTACAGAAACCTCTGGAAACTAAAATCCGAATCCGAAACCTCTTCAAGCTTCCTCACATTTGTGCTTAAGAACACGTATTTCCATTGGCTGCGTGCTGTCACACATATCCGTAAGGTGTTTTCTTCTCTCAGGAACAAAATAAATAATTTTCATGCTCAGTGATTTAAGAGGAATAGAACAAAACTGTGTACATGAAGTTGGGATCTTAAAAAAGAGTTCAGTTTTAAAAAGTGCTTTTTCATTAATTGATTTTTTTATACATTTATATCCAAAATTTCCGTAGGAAATTAGAGAGCTTTTTTCGTCTCTTTCACCTGTTGAGGCATCGCAGGGGGTCATTTTGCGGTTAATTTTCCTCCTTTTCTTACATTTTGCATAAAAATAGAAGGTTTTGGTGGCAGATTTCTTCAGACTCACAAGAAATTTGATATCTTTCCAAGGCTTAAATTTTTATTTAACCTAATACCTTCACGTTAAATAAATATTTATAAAAATACTACTCGACACTCCGTCAAAGAAAGGGCCACGTTTTGTCACGCGAATGAGGGAAGTTTCAACGGTAACTGGCGTATGTTTACTTTGGTGATGAGCGACCAAATTCAGGTAGTAGGCCACTCTCCTTATTTAATAGTTACACCTTGCATTAAGCGTGCCACAAAACAAAATCTAAAATAAAACACGACTCCTAACATAACGTAACATAAATCAGCAGCTTAAATTCATAATTTTATGTAAATTGTGTTATTCTGGTTTATTAAGAAGGGTAGTCTGACAGGTGATTATAAATATTTCGGAGAAAATTTCTGCCTCCTTCTTAAGATTAAGAGCGAACTCTCTTAAAAAAGGATGCATGATGTCATAGTTCAGATGAGCACGACCTAAATATTTACCAATGCACAAGCATTCAGTGTTAACCCCTTCACTCTGATTCCAGTCACAATAGAAATCAGAATCGAGACCCGCACACAGCGACGTATGTTATCATTGATGCCAGCTGGGTAGCGCTTATCGCATAACTTTGGCTGGTAATGGATTAATAATGCTGAATTTATGGTACGATGATTATAGTAGAATACTGACGTGCTTGAAGGGAAATCTGCCCTAGTACCATCTTGGTAGTCATAGGTACCCCTTTGACTGCAGTAAGGCTGGGTCCAGTCTTCTGAAATGCAAAGTCGGTTTCTAGCAGACTTTGTGGTGGTGTGATGAGGTACGTAAGTTGCAGGGCTGAAAATTGAAACACCACCACCACCACCACCACCACCACCACCACCACCACCACCACCACCACCACCACCATCACCACCACCGCCACCACCACCACCACCACCACCACCTCCATCACCACCACCACCACCACCACTACCACCATCACCACCACCACCTCCACCACCACCACCACCATCACCATCACCATCATCACCACCACCACCACCGCCGCCGCCGCCGCCACCACCATCACCACCACCACCACCACCTCCATCACCACCATCACCACCACCACCTCCACCACCACCACCACCACCTCCATCATCACCACCACC
>BLKM01000550.1:2551362-2602182 GCA_013340265.1 Coptotermes formosanus | reverse complement strand
CCACCACCACCAACACCAGGTATAAACCTGTTCCTGGCCTAAAATTTGTCTGCCAATTGTTCCTCCTGCAGGAAGACACTTCTGTCTTTGTAGGATAGGCTGCTGTGACACTCCGTTCATTTTATTAGATCCATTCGTTTACTTATTATTGAGAATCTCAGCTTTTAAGTCAAAAATCCTCGATTCACTTTTCTTTCTCAAAAGAGGCAAAATTACACGATATTTTTTCCGTATGTCTTTAGGTTCCTTTCCTTGTTGTTTATTTACACAGCCTTCTTTTCTATTCAATGCCGGTTACACGGAAGTAAATTGAAAATTGTGACTTGTCCGATTTATGTTCTGATGGCTTTCAACTTGCAGGCAACAAGGTTACCGTTATCTTATCGGAATGCAGTTCATCACAAATAACTAGATAGTAAAACCGCACCTTTAACAACTTGACAAAGTAAAATGCAGGTCAGGGTCTGAAGTGCCTTATCCCCCCCCCCCTACAACAGCACGGAAACCTGAAAATTACGTAAGCGCACGTCAGTTAGTTCAGTGCAGAAGTTTCGCAACAAATACTAATGTTAAGCACTTTAATATTATTTTCTTTCTTTCTTGATGTGTATACATTAAATACTTTATAAACTTGTACGTACAATTTTGCCCATTTAACACAAATCGTGGTCCCTAACCTTAAGGAGAGAAAGTTGGTTGAGGACGTAAGAAGGGGCACTGCGAAGAGGGATATTTGGGATTTCGAGCAAGAGGTTACAGGAGGATGGATAAAATTGCGCAGTAAGAAGTTGTGTCAATTTTATTCCGTGACAAATATTATTTGAGAGATCAGACGAAGGAGGTTAAGATGGGTTGGACATGTGGCATGTATGGGGGGAAGCGAAAGGCATACAGAATTTTGGTAGCAAAGCCTGAAAGGAAGTGACGACTTGGAAGGAAGGGGAGTAGATAAGAGGGTAATATTGGTGTACATCTCGGACAAAGGTAATGAGAGATGGGGGACTGGATTTATATGGTTCAGGATAGCGACACGCTGCGGGCTGTTATAAATGCGGTGCTGCACTGTCGGCCTTTATTAAATAAAGCAAGCTTCGCTACTACCTGACGAAGCTTCTCAAGACGGACTCTTTCCCACGGAGTTACTCAGTTATCTGCTTATTTATTTCGCTCTCAGATTCTTGTTTTATCTTTTCTTATTCCCCATTTATTTCAGTTTTAAACAATTCAAAGGCCAGTATGTATCATCTCGAAGACCAAAGCGGGTTCAAAACTGCCATCATGTCTAACAACACATTTTAAACATAGTTAGATCAACACGGACAGTATCACACACAAGATTTCATATATCCATACCTTCATATTGCTGGTGTAATCAAATCCAACAGACACTTTAATAAAACATTCTCACGCTATCAGCCACGCAGCAGCTAGGGATTGGCTCCTTATCACGCATAGAAAACTTCAGATTTTTACCCAGTTATAACTCGCCTGAGGAAGGTCGCGGGTTCGATTCCCGATTGTGTGATTGGAATTTTTCATTGACATAATCCTTCCGGTCGCACTATGGCCCTGGGGTCGACTCAGCCTCTAACAGAAATGAGTACCAGGAATATTTCCTGGGTGTAAACACTGCCGCTGCGTAGGGCTGACAACCTTACCACCTTAATTTGCCGATTGTTTAAAAACCTGAGAGCCTCAACCTCTTGGAACCCTAAGGGCCTGTCCAGGCCTGTAATGGGATTGCTTGACCTTTATAACTCGCCTGAGAACGCGGGAGATATTTAGTGAATTCCTGAGCCTTAAAACTTCAAACCCTACACATAGGCCCCTAAGTGTTGCCCTTGCTACCACCACGTCTAATTTGCACTGCAGTTTCTGATAGCACCAACTGGACACCTTGTTTGAATTTCTCTGTCTGCTGGTGCGATGGCATAATGCTTGTGATTATGTCATTTTCTTCAACGTTTGTTCTGTCAGGCTGTAATTTTGCCAATTATTTTATAAAAAACTCCGAACACTTGTAATAATTAACTCGATATTTTACTCACTTCTGCAACAACTATAGTTTACCGAATTCCACAAGCACACACTCTTCAAAATTATTATTTCATTACCTCACCACAAAGCAAATTAATTGAGCAATATTCGGAGGCGGCTGAGTAGAAATCAAATTCTCTCACACCACATCACTGAGATCAACTTCATAAATTATCATTTCATGTAGCCTACACCTACCATAAAATTTCCTGCCATTAATTTCACAAGTTATAACTTTGTGTGCACTTTCTGTTACTGGCAATCATGCAACATATGCTTCCTACACAGTGTTTTAGTTTCACCAGTGAAACCCAAGTAGAAGAGTACAAAATTGAAATTCTTTCTTATGTAATTTTTTCTCGTTTTTGTTTTCGCCTCAGACATATTCCTGGTCACGTAGTTTTAAAGATACCCACCGTCTTCCTTTTCACTTAAAGAAAAGAAAGTTATATGGTGATGAAGGAAAGACACTTCCTCGTAGCACATTCGGAATAATTATCACGGCTTATAAAATTCCCTCATTGAATAAAATTCTGCTCGAATTCCATCCATCTCTCATCTCTTAAAACTCTTTAAGGTCATCTTAATTCTATAATCTCACTAATTCTGTGAGGTTCATGTTAATATTAGCTGCTTTTATTCAGTTCACAGTAGTGGAACTAATGCTTGCTGGAGAATGCTCGTAGCGTATGTGTAGACAGCATCATCGCTTCATGTAAACGATTAGTCTATAAATATTACTACCTTAACATAAATAAATTGTCTTCAAGAATTTTACACATAATTGAGATTATGCACCTTGAAAGGGTCTCCTTTTATACAAAAAGCTGTTGCATGTGCAACATTTTTTATCAATAGCTTTATGTTCAAATATCGAATAATAAAACTTAGAACAAAATAATTTTACTTTGAAATTTCTGCAGCTATATAGTAGTAAAGTGGGGTACGCGGTAGCGCAATTTGTTGAGGCACTAAGCCACAAGTCGAAAAGTCGCGGGTTCCATTCTAAATAGGGTCATTGGCCACTCTATGGCATTCAGCCTGTGGTCTCCTTCGGGGTCAGGCCGGGCAGTGCTTAAAGCTGACAACCGTACCACTTTCGTGTGCCGATTGTTTAGAAATCCCGGGGTTCCCAACCTCCTGGAGCACTAAGGGCCTGCCCGGGCCTGTATTGGAACAGTTTTTATAGTGGTAAAATAAATAAATTCAAATGCAAATAAAATAAACACGAAAAATATTTCAGCAAAATTTCTAAAAGGAAAACTTCTGTATGCATGGAGTTGGAATGCCTTGAATGTATTACTTTTCAGCCGCAGGCTGTGTTATGCATTCTTATAAATTTCGAAAAGAAGTTCACTTTGTGAGAGTAAATTCATGTACGAAATAACGCTGTGGTTTTGGTGTTGCTGTTTATTTACGAATCATTTTGAACATCGAAGTGTATAGTTGGAAATCCAGGAATATTCGTGAAGTGAACCGTTGTAAAATTCGATTATGGTGCACTGAATCATGAAGCAGCATCTTGCCGCAAGCAATCCCATCCCCATGGTAATTGAATTGTAATGTCAGTAATCTATCCCACCTGCAGTTATTCTTTTCAGATTCAGATATTTTGTTTTTGCAACAAACGAGAATTGTGCCGTGACAAAGCCCTCTTTTCTTACCGCGGAGGACCTAGGTTAGTGAGGCAGTAGGTAGCCTGTGAGAGTGTATGCACTGTGGCAGTGCGACAGATTTCTCTCAGCGTACTGCAATTTTCCTGCCTGAGAGGAAAGAATACAAACAAAGCGACCGAGACAGTTAGGCAGAAACAATTAAGTAGGAAAGGTAGAAAGTATTGTAGAAAAATGAAAAATGGGACTTAGACAGAGTAATGTTAAATCTGCTTTTCCAGGATTGGATTGAAATATTCGACGCAAGAAATAGAAGATAGTAATTAACCTTTTAAAGCCTAGCGGTAACTTTACATACCACCAGGTTTAACATTAAAAAATTCTACGTGGTGCCCACATTGCGTTTATGTGTTTTGTACGGATCTCAGAACAAACAGCAACTTTTGCCTTATAAAACATTAACAGATTGGTTTTATAACAGAAGTGGAGAGTGTTTACAGCGCGGTACGCACTGAGTCCTTATATAAAACAGATACGCTTCGTCTTTGAAGGGTTAAAGTATTCGAAGGTAGAGCTACGCACACTATAAGAGATCATATAGTTACTTAGATTTCATACACATAAATAGTGCGCAAGATGTCTTCTCTCATGTTGGCCACGTTTCGTGGAAAAAAAAATATATTCGAACTGCCTATAGGGACATATGATATCACAGACCGTTTAAGCCCACTGGTAAAGACATGTGCTACATACTTTAGCGTTAAGAAGCTTTATTTTGCCACACAATGCATTTATTTGTTCCTTAGATTTCTCAAAACAAATGGTAATTTTTATTTAAAATATATTAACACGTTTGTCTTTCTATTGGAGAAGTAAATTGCTTTCTCTGAGGAAAGCACTGAAGTTTTACATATGGTTTGTAATAATATTTGGCTTGAGGCCGTGCCAGGGGTCAGGCGGACATTTGTCAGCCTCTCACTGCGGCGGTCCTGGCTCAGTCTCGGGCCACTCTACGTGCGGTGATCTGTGGTGGACAGAATAATATAGGACAGGTTTATTTTCCAGTACTTCCGATTTTTCCCGATTGGTAATAATTAATGCTCAGGAGAGATCTCCGTCTTAATGCTATTCGTATCAGAACGACAAGCGTTTGAAAACTGGACACCTTCAAATAAAACAATTTTCGTCTTCAAAGGATTACTAAGAACC
Source organism: Coptotermes formosanus (assembly GCA_013340265.1). Taxonomy (NCBI): domain Eukaryota; kingdom Metazoa; phylum Arthropoda; class Insecta; order Blattodea; family Rhinotermitidae; genus Coptotermes; species Coptotermes formosanus. The sequence goes on along the minus strand of BLKM01000550.1, from coordinate 2,597,323 downwards.
AATATCGATTTTTTACTTCTTATAAAGTGTTGTGTTTGTAGAAATAAAAATAAGCGAATGAAAGTAGGAGACGAAAATTAGTAACTGGATTAACTAATTGTATGACACGAGAATTTCTCACCCTTAAGAACTGACAATGTAACATACAGCAGATGCTGCAACGTGTATCAAATAACTTCCAAGATAAAGTAAAACTTACAGGTTTCAGTGGGCTTAATTAATCGAAGCACAGCTTGTATATATGGGGAGAATGAACGCCAAGAAGATTTGCATTTTGTCCAAAAATACTTATTTTTATGAATAAACAACGATTTTTACCTAACTTACATCAATATCCTTGTTTTTTGTAATGGATAAAATGTACTTTGTGTGAGGTAGGAAATGAGTTTTTATACATTAATTAAGTAAATTTCAGATTTTAATATGGTGACTACTTTTATGTAAATATGTGTGTAAGAAACGGACATTACCTCACTTCAGCTTTGGTTTAATGCGTCTGCTGACACCTTGATAACATAAGTCGATATTTCAGTGTTATGTCCCAATTAACCCTTTAAAGACGAAGCGTATCTGTTTTATATACGGACTCAGTGCGTACCGCGCTGTAAACACTCTCCACTTCGGTTATAAAAATCAGTCTCTTAATGTTTTATAAGGCAAAAATTGCTGTTTGTTCTGAGATCCGTACAAAACACATAAACGCAATGTGGGCATCACGTAGAATTTTTTAGTGTTAAACATGGTCGTATGTAAAGTTACCGCTAGGCTTTAAAAGGTTAATATTATAATGTTTACGTTTTTAAAGATACTAAAGTAAGTAGGAGTTTCGAGGTAGTAGAAATATTGGATGCATAATATCGGAACATATGAGTAACATAAAAGTAGCTTTACTGGACAGCTATTGGTGGTTTCAAACTTTGTGTCCCTTGAAGTTCAGTGTTAAACGAAAACAGCTTTGCGTATGCGGGAACCAAACTACGTTAAAACATGAATTTATTTGCTTATCTGTCAAGTTGTTTCAGTCATTGCAAATAATGGCCAAAAATTCAAAGAATTTTCAACTGCTGAATATTTCTGTCAAAAGAGCTCTGATACTTGTCAATTAGAAAGAGTTCCTTGCGTTAAAAGGATAAAATAAATAACTAGCCCCTTTACACCTTCTCCTATCGGAAAGAGTGTGTCGTGCCCAGCGTGCTGCTCCAACACAAATACAGCCATTCACGTAACACAGTAGTTTGGTGAAACCTAGGACTTAACACAATAACAACATTGCCCTTCTCGTCAGTGTCTGCCCAACGTTTTCCACTGGCGAGACACGGCCCTTGAAGCCGGACAGATATTAGAGGTAGCTTATTAAAACAATTTATACTTACCAGTTATAGCACACAACTTATCCAAATTCTCGCCAGAGAGGCCACACACCCTTCGACGACTGAAACACTAGTTTCGAATTCCAATCGAAACATATCTGTAGATACTTCATTATTTCTACATTTCTCCCTCTGAAGAGGCAATGCGATGGGCTGGTCCCCGTCTAAAGCATCCTACCAGTTATTTAAAAGTGGCCTATAATTACAGAAAAAGTCATTACTTGGAAGAACACGGGGAGCTAAATAGTAAATGCTGAAATTACCGGGAGTGAAATTGAATGTATGTTATCACTGATACTGTCACTTTAAATGTAATGAAAATGAAATAATACAAGCCTAGAGAATGAGAATTTTAAATATTTTATTTAATGACATCGTCAGTTGCTTGGACAGTTACGTTAATGGTAGACAAAAGAATCGGTACGTTGCATTGATGGAATAATAATGACAGCAAAAGACCGAAATATTCGGAAAAATTAATCAGAACAAACCAACAATTATGCACAAAATTCACAAAGCTATATTTACATTGACATTATCCCTACATGTTTCAATGGACATGCCATCATCTTCAGAGGGTACAAAGTGTTACAGGTGCCGAAGCATCAAGAAGTGTAAATTCTTCCTATATGCATCAAACCTGGTCTATAATAAAAACCTAAGAAATGAGCAGCATATGGATGTAAAGTTAATTAACTTGGCATCCATATGCTGCTCGTTGGTTTGTTCTAATTAGCTTGTAAATAATATTCGGAGAAATGTGTGCACCACTGCCACTTTGTCCACTACAGATCCCACGGGAATTGGTCTAGGAATGACCGTGGACCTCTGAGATTAACTCTCGGCTGCTGACTTGCTGAGCCCTGGCACGATTTGAGAGTTAAATAATGAGAAACGCGATGATCTGTATTGTTCGCCTACATTATATAAATGCTTCACAGCATGTATTCTTCGCCTGTTACACGGCATCATTCTGCGAGTGAGGACGAGTGATCATCCCGACCCAGAGACTTCTACCTGACAACGTACAGCACTCACAAGAGGGAGACATCTGTGCCCCCGGCGGGATTTGAGCCCACAATGCCGCAAGCAAACGGCCGCAGACCCACGCCGTAGACCGCGCGGCCACTGGAATCGGCAAGTTCTGAAGTACTACTTAGACGCCAAAACATGTTTCTTTTACATCTTCTCAGCCTCTCAATACGTCGTCATATCATCCGAAGCTGCACAGTTGAGTTACTGATTACGTCATTAAATCAACAATAAATGCATAGGTAAATAAATGTGCCACAGAGACTTTGTAAGCTAGGTATTGTTCCTAGTGTATTTACACTCATGGGCCTTGAGTTAAATTAGCTTTGTTTATCAGTAACTGAGTAGGCACTGCCCGTTCTGATGCCGTTAATTTTTAACGTTGAGTGATGTATATGACACAAGATAGGAAGACAGTTCTGCGGCTAAAACCTGAAACTGATAACAGAATTTTACCGACACGAAAGGCGCTGTCATAAGTTCGGTTCCAAATACGTATGAAAGTCACTTATTTATTGTCTCTTCTACGAAATGTTCTCAGCAGCTTATGTCAGTTTTCTCTTGCTACTCCTTTAATTAGTTCACTCTTTCTTTCAGTCGAGGAGAAGTATTGTATACGTATCAATATGAATGGTGCTGGAACCCAAGTTCCTAATGAGAAACTCTTACGCAGAATTTAGAATCCTATAGGCTATACCAGGACGCTCAGAAACCAGTGCGTAATAGCAAAGTGAATATTAGGTTTAATTGAAAAGGTTGTCGAAAGAGGTTTTTGATATGGCATTAAAGTGTTATGTTGGTATTCACACGTGATATAAAGAAAATCAGTGTCAAGATTTGAACGCGCCGTCTTCAAAATACACAATAATCTGCTGTGACAAATCCGAAACTTTATTAAAGTAGCAAAAAGTTAAGAGGAAAAGTAAAATTTTAATACTTCAGGTTTATGTAGGAAGCGCTTGTTACTTGAGGAAGAACATTACGTATCTTATCTTTTAACCTTTCTGCGTAATTTATAAGTAAAGGAGGAAGTTTTTTCCCCTTTATTGGTACATTTTAAACATCTGCACCCTTTGAACCTTTTTATGGATATCATACTAATTCGCAACGTAAGATACAATACGTGACATGGCTTAGGTTGGATTCTGATGACGAGCCCTTTTAAAGAAAAATAAGTCCATTGAATATGGAATCCCTCAAAATCATAAGTTTTTTAACCCGGTACACGTGTCAGCAGCAAATTTCTTTTGAGCTAGGAGCCCTGTAAACGCGTAGTGTATTTCCCTATTTTGTGATCTGCTGAGACTCAGGAATCTGAATGTGGTATAATAAGTGACCAGCCACAAAACCAGAAAGGAAAATAAGGGCGAAGATGTTACAAAATAGGCGCAAATTATTGTTTCCTGCTAGGTTAAACCATATTTGTTTCTCTAACGCATGGTAGATCTGAAAATATTGCCTTATGAATAATATGAGGGTTCGTGCTTAAGGTTTCTCTCATTTTTTTAATGTATTGATGTGGTCATATTATGGCAAGGATCCCACTTTTTATAAGTGACACATAATAACATTTGGCTGGTGGGTGTGGGAATAGAAGAGAAAAATTTTACACTATCAAACATTGAAAAGTAATAATTAATATTTAATGTTACTTCAGTAATAAAACTCAGATGAAATGTTTTGCAGAGAAATAATAATAATAATAATAATAAAGGTAAAGGTAAAGCAGTCCCATTACAGGCCTGGACAGGCCCTTAGGGTTCCAGGCTCCCAGATTTCTAGACAATCGGCACTTGAAGGTGGTAAGGTTGTCAGCCCTAAGCACCGGCCGCGTTTACCCCCCAGGAAATATTCCTGGTACTCATTTCTGTTAGAGGCTGAGTCGACCCCAGGGCCATAGTGCGACCGACAGGATTATGCATGAAAAAATCCACTGACACCATCGGGAATCGAACCCGCGACCTGCCGGTTTGTAGCGCAGTGCCTCAACCAACTGCGCCACCGCGGCCCCGAATAATAATAATAATAATAATAATAATAATAATAATAATAATAATAATACTCAGGCACTCAGTTCACGTACTGATTTTTCTCTTCATATCCGCTTCTCGTCCTTCGCAGACTTAATCCAGACTCTAAAAATCACCCATCTACACATCTTCCTCTCCCTCTCGTATTCCGTTCTGTTAGTGACTGTTGATGGCGGTCATGCTGCTATAGATGTTTTCTTCCACTGTGGGAGAGTCAATATGTTCGTAAGCATTGGCAGAAAAGTTGTCGTGTTAAGACTCGGAAAAACTATACAAATGGGACTCTTCAGGGAAAACCGGAACAAATGGGATCGTTGTATTGCGTGCTGTTGCTTATGGTGAGAGGACGCTGCCATCTGGCGTCTAGACTTTAGAATGAAAACGTGTTGTTGAATGGATAAAAATTCTGTAATCGCAATGTATGACGCTTCCTCAATTCCGTGGGAAATGTTTTGGACGAAGGCTTTCGAGACGGGGGCAAATGGGGGTGTCTATTTTGGCTTCCTCTACATAACTGCGGAAAACTAAGGAACAACTCACTCGGATACCGAAAATTTTAGACGATAATCTTTGTATGAATTGGGCATTCTTGACCCAGGAATCCAAAAGTGTCCTGCGCCCAGTTTTATAGATGTGGTTTTGGTCTTACTGTCATGTATCAAAAACTAGTTTTAAACTATAATAATTCTTACACACAATAAGAGTGGGCCGGGATAGTATAGTCGGTATAGCCACTCGCTATGAGCTGAGAATCCGGGAATCGAATCCCGGTGAAGGCGAGATTTTCCCCACCCATCCAGACTGGCCCTGGGGTCCACCCACCCTACTGTAAATTGGTACCGGGTGTCTTTCCTGGGGCAAAGCGGCCTGGGAATAGCATTGACCACGCACCCACATCTAGCGCCGAGGTTAAAGAAAGAGTAGACCTCTACCTCTGCTCCCTCTCTGGGCCTTCATAGCCTGTTCTAGAGTGAAGTTTACTTCTTTAATTGCACATAGAAGAATACCTTTTACTCCTCCTCGACAACTTGCCTTAAAGAAGAGTAGAACGCGAGGTTTTGTACATCTTATATTAAATATGTTGATCAGTACAGGATATACGCATGTGTACATTTATATATACAGATCTTTGTAGCAATTTTATGACACAGTTACTCAGTTGATACAGCTTTGAATAATGAGATAACTACTGACGAGTAAACTCGACGGGAGAGCGAAGAAAGTTATATAGGCCTAAGTTGAGGTACTCTTCCAACATCTGCTTGGAGGGACTGAAGTAAAGTACGATAAATCCTCCAGGGTGACATATCCGCGCCAAAATTTGAAGCCAAGACTTTCTAGATACGATACGGAAACACCTACCACTCAGCCGCGACAGCAGGTGACTTAACAGGAGAGCAGAAGTATGCTAAATTAAGAATAAAGAAGTCATAGTTCTACACGAAATTCGGTATATGTTATTTCGTATCTGCAGTCCTACATTTTATACTGTTTTCGTCTGACGAGACCTTAGACCGTCGCAGCATTAGTAGTTTCCACTTTCTCTGGCTTGACTCTGCTTAGAAAATATACCGACACGAAGAAGCACGTATGTTTCTATGACTGAGTAGCCCAGTTTCTTTAACAAATACGATTCAATTGACTAATTAGGCGCTGGAATTATCAAAACACTATTTTGTATGCTGACGAATTTCCCAATTCAGCATTTTAACTTCTATTTCCCTTCTTCAGTCTGGAGTGTTTTAAAATTTTATGCACTTACTGAAAGCCTAACTCCGAGACTGAGATATCTCACTTCTTATCTCAAGGCGACAACATCGCACCCTCTTCCTCTCCATGCAAAATATTAGTTTTATATCACTTGGCTTAAAAGTGACCGTTTATGTAACACCTGTCAGCGGTAACTTAAATTTAATCTTAAACACAAAATATAGTAATACAATTCTGACGAAGTTGTATCATATTTTGAATAACTAAATTTTCGAATTTTTCCCATCTTACCATTTGTAGAATAAAACCCCGTGTCTTAGAATATCTTTCCATTCGGGCTCAAAAATATTTCTCTTATTCTTTTACCTGAGGAGAGGAACGATCTAGCTCCAGAAATGAAGCGTTTTTATTTAATTTTAAGAACGGCGCCATGGACAAAGCCCAAAGACTCCAAAGATATGTCATTTTGTGTCACAGAGAAAAAATTCAGAGGGCTGTTATTTTTAATTTTAAGCAGACTTCGTTCCATATCCTGCCCTCAGCACCTTGGTGTAGAAGGGGCTGTGTGTGTTGTTCTGTATTTAAGAGGAAATACCAACTTTCACACCCATAAAAGAAGAGGTACAGCATGACCATTTGTGTTTGACAGGATTTTCTGAAATGAACAGCAGCAAGATTCCTCAATTTTGTTGTTTTTAATTTCTTAGTGAATATAATAATAATGTATTACCTTCACTTTTTGTTGAATATTTCATTAGGTAGCTTCGCTTGTGCTTATGCTGTCACTATAAATATACTCTAAAATGATAACAGTTTTAAAGTTGTTGGGATTTATGGATTTTGATATTCCCTGTACTTCGCAATAATTAATACTCTATAACACTCATGTCTCTTATCAGTTCACGGTCTCTTTGAGTGCAAGGCTTGTATAGTAGCCTTGTACTATGACCGTTGCGATGGAGAAAACTGTCGCCTTCATTCTGAGTGGTAGAAATGTCCTCTGATCTTGTAAAGGTAAACAAAATTTATCCAACTAGCAAACAAAGAATAAATTGAAATACCATGCGGGTCTACTTGTCTGCAATATTTTCCATGCTGACAGACATAAATCACAAATGTATGAAGAAAGTACTTGCAGCAGGGATGTTAGCTGTGTAGAAGTTCCATAGCAAGAAACTAATTATTCACACATGCAAGCTTCAGTTACAGGGTAATAAAATCTAAAGTTACCAAAATTGGCTACACACGCAGATAGGGTGACGGAGACAAGATATTTTACACAAATCTCGCATAAAAATATCTTGGAAAAGAAGTCGGTGCAGGGAGTATAAAAATAGGACAGTGTGGACGTATAATTAAATTTATTCCCATGAATGCCAAGAGGCGTATGGCGGATAGGCTGTATATCTCCACCCATTGTGCATGTCGCATTTAGCTTGAAGTGGAAGGTCAGCTTCACGCCCTGACCTCTGTTCCTAGGCAAAGCTTTCCCGTACTCATTCAACAGGAGGCTGGTTGCGCCCCAAAGCCACTCTGAACACTTCAAAGAACAGAAAAGCTTTTTGCCCTTGCTGGGATTCGAAACACGATTTTTCGGTTGTCTAACCAGTTACCATATCCACTGAGATATCGTACCTCCCTTAGGTTAACGCCTCTTTCGAAGAGAGTTTTTGTGCATGGGAGATGGATAAAACTGGCTTAGGATTAAGTCCAGTTGCGGGCTTTGTTAAACCCTATTAGCGGTATTGAATACTGGTTTCTAATATCAGAGAACTGTTTTCATCATCATCATCACCATCTTCAGTATACCAATATTAACCCTTTAAAGACGAAGCGTATCTGTTTTATATAAGGACTCAGTGCGTACTGCGCTGTAAACACTCTCCACTTCGGTTATACAAACCAGTCTCTTAATGTTTTATAAGACAAAAGTTGCTGTTTGTTCTGAGATCCGTACAAAACACATAAACACAATGTGGACACCACGTAGAATTTTTTAATGTTAAACCTGGTGGTATGTAAAGTTACCGCTAGGCTTTAAAAGGTTAATTCACCTTCAGTAATATATTCAATACATCACCACTGATGTTTGGTCAGTGACGTGTATGTTGAAAAGGAGTTCATGCTCCTGCCGGTCACCTTATCCCTGTACATCAACAGCTTATGCTCCCAGCTCCTTACCTTACACTTCTGACATCTGGTAGCCACATTTGTATTTACTGTTCCAATGCAGCCAGCCATTCACTTACAGCACTTTTTATTGTCTCACAAAAACCCGCACCTTCCAGTCGCGTATAAAACATTTCGTTCAAATGGAACAAAACAGGTACACATTTAATGTGTTCCATGTCCGTGCACTATATCATACAAAACACTAATCACCAACAAATGCGCAAAGAGATTTTTGTCATCAATCGTAACACACTCCTACATGTTTCGACCCTGCTGGGTCATGTTCAGGGAGAAACTTTTCGTTACCGTTACACTAGGGTTGCACTTTACAGCTGAGTGAGAATCTGCTGATGGCTATGTATTGCGTTGTTTTTGGATACGTGAACTCTCCGCGGTCCGGGCAGGCCCGGAAAAGTTTCTCCCTGAACATGACCCAGCAGGGTCGAAACATGTAGGAGTGTGTTACGGTTGATGATAAAACTCTCTTTGTGCATTTGTTGGTGATTAGTGTTTTGTAGGTACACATTTTTCTTGAGCAGAATTCGTGTAACGTAGTTGCCCGTAAAAGAAGTGAAGTGCCTTGTGAACTTCAAGTATAAGTGCGACGGTTAATTAATAAAGTGATAAGGCTTCGACTTTAGAAAGAGGCGAGAATGTTTCTTTTAGATTCTGTATCCACTTTTGTTCTGGGAACTACCCAGCCCATATTTAACAAACACCGGGTCTTTTTCTGCAGTGTTAAAACTGATGTATCGTGATGCAGATAATCATCCCTATGTACTGCCTACTATAAGAATTTATGGAGGCTTACTTCCGCTTCTTTGAAGTTTTACAAATTTAATCCTTATATTTAATTTGCTGGACATATTTTGATTGAATTTTAAAAACACGATTGGTTTTACAGTATTCGGAACATCGATGCAGAATATCGAATAATGAACCAGGAGAAAGGGTTGAGATTAAACCTAAAGACGTGTGTTTACAGTATGCATACCGTTGTGAGTACAACAACTGCATATACAATTAAAGTTTTCGTTGTATATGTATCTAAGGACGTGTCTTTATTGACGCAACTCTGTTTTTTAACTGGTGGTCTGAGGGCTGAAAAGTAGGCAGTGCCACGTACGATAGCTTTATGCAAGTACTTAAGGCATCTGGGTAATTATCAATTTACGTCAAGTGACTCCTTATCTTTGGTTTCTTTGTAGTAACTAAATAATTTTTGTTGGCTGTTAGTCAAAGGCTTCTTCTCCTCACTAAATTTTTGTAGTATTTAGCCTATTGAACCACAGTGTTAATTACATCAGCGTAGAAATTTTCAGCTTCTCCAAAATTTCAAGACCGTCTGTGGACTCACCCAGCGTCCTAGTCTGTGGGTACCGCAGTTCATTCCCGTGAGTAAAACGGCCGGGACGTGATGTTATACACTCATCTCCATCTAGAACCGAGGTGAGGAATGAGTGGGGCTTACTCATCTAGTATGCCTTCATGGTGTGGACAGGAAAAAAAATTACTTTTCGCTTCAGGCTGTAATAAATAAGAACAATGTAGAGTACCCACAGAGCGTATCTGTGGCCTGCCTAGAAGTAACAGAATAAACAGAAATTACTTTCCTTAGTCTTAAAAGTGTTGTACTTTAAAAGGAGAGGCGTCGTGTTTGTAGTGTGATAGGTCTGAATTTTTAAATGTTATTTAGGTTAATTTTAGAGCTTCGTATGTTTAACCCTTTAAAGACGAAGCGTATCTGTTTATGCAAGGACTCAGTGCGTACGGCGCTGTAAACACTCTCCACTTCGGTTATAAAAACCAATCTCTTAATGTTTTATAAGGCAAAAGTTGCTGTTTGTTCTGAGATCCGTACAAAACACATAAACGTAATGTCGGCACCACGTAGAATTTTTTAATATTAAACCTGGTCGTACGTAAAGTTACCGCTAGGCTTTAAAAGGTCAATGGCGTAAGAAAGTGCGTGGCGGAAAGAAAAAGCATCGATAAGGAAGGCCATATTACTGGAAAACAGGATGTTTTGAAAACAATCTGATTTACATACCTTCATGCATAATTTTTAACTCTGAAACCTCAGTGTTGAAGATTATGACATGGCTTGAACCTGAATACCATACACAGTATCAATTTGTACTATAGGCCCTATTGTAAGCAAACATTTTTAGAAAGATCTTAAGAGTAAATGAGGAAACTATGTTGTGTAGTTTCGTGGTGGGTGGAGCTGGCTCAGGTTCTGTTCCCATACGACTGTTAAATTTTCGGATTTAAAGTTCTAGTGCCAGAAATTTGTTCATATCATCATCATCATCTCCTTTATGCAGGGTATTCACACTTATGTCCCTGAAACAAACCATGTTTCTAGAGTATACAGTGTCGCAGCTATTCCATGCGTACTGTTAATGGTGCATATAACGCTGTCTTCAATATTAAACTCTTTTGTGCTTCTACATTAGTACTTTCCGAAGCATGTGTGCTGTGCCCACATTATTATTATTATTATTATTATTATTATTATTATCCGAATTTCTCACTTCTCAGCTTTAGTTGGGAAATTTTCACCTATCCTGGGATGTATCATCAACAGGATTAGGCTCGGTGGTCTTATGTGTAATTTAGGAAATTTCTTACAATTGAACATGTGCCAAGAATTACCACGTTTTGCATTTGTATATATGTGTTTGGGTGCAGGTTAAGTCTCTTTAAACTTTCTGACAGTGACTTCGGAATTATTCCCGTAGCTGAAATTACTATCGGGACCACTTGTACTGCATCCTGCTTCCACATAACACGTATTTCGTTCGCCAGTTCTTGGTATTTGTTTTGTTTTTCGGTCATTGTTTTGGCGAGACTGTATGTATTTGGAATAGCTATGTCTATTAGGAAGGTATTTTTTGTTTTCTTATTTGTGAGAGTTATGTCAGGTCGGTTGAAAGGTATTGTTTTATCCGTAATAATGCTGCGATTCCAGTACAGTTTGAAGTTGTCATTCTCCAGCACGTTTGCTGGTTCTTACTTGTAGTATGGGCATTTGTCTTCAGTTAGTTCAGCTGCTTCTGCCAGTTTCTGGTGTATAACTTCTGCTACTTCATCATATCTTTTTATGCACTCGGTAGGTGCCAGTTGTTCACATGCTGCAGTGATGTGCTGGATCGTCTCCGGTTCTTTTCCACATCTTCTACACATCTCGTCGATGTTTGGCTGCTTCAAAATATATTTCTTGTAGTTTCTTGTTATTATTATTATTTTTATTTATTATTATTATTATTGTTATTATTATTATTATTAGAGTTATACTGGCGGTAGCGTAGCTGCTAGGGCCTTCCATGGCAGGGAGGTCAAAAGTGACAACCCAGACAAAAAGAGTACCGCGGTACTCCATGAGTTTCTAAAATTGGAAACTGGACTACAATTTTGGAAGAGGCTAAGGTCTACTAAGGGCTGTAATTCCAGAATTATTGTCATTGCTATTAATAATAATATTATTATTATTATTATTATTATTATTATTATTATTATTTTACAGTTGTGTCATACTGACGACTCAAAATGTCCCATTGCACATTTTAGTAGCCACTCATGACAGACATGAATGAAGTCTTGCTGGAATTACCACTGTCGTGAGTAAACAGTAGAGCTCGAAGAAATGTCTGTTCCAATGACATTTTATCTACAGCAAATCCAAAGCGAATTATGCTGTGTGTGTAGTTAATTGGTAGGTTAATTAGTTTTCATTTTTGAAATTGCCTCCCACGTATATGTTCCTTTATCTTCATGTTCGTGGCATTCATTTGACTAGCCTGGGGCATAGGATGCAGTTTTGCAATTGATCTCGGCAATGGAAATTGCATTCATACTCATCAGGACTTGGCTTAATACAACTGTGGTCTGGGTATTGTTCTATTAACCAGAGAGCCGCCCACACCTCCGTCGGCCCTTTTCGCCATCCTGAGTTTGAGTTTGTTGTGCATGTGTGCAATTACCAATTTCCAAGAATGACTGCATAAAGCAAACTGGCAGAAAATAGTAAGAATTCATCAAACAGGGCACTAGCAAATTAAAGTGAAGTTCTCTTTCGTGAAACTATGTTTCAAGTGGAGAAGAGTCTACGTTGTGCTAAAAAACACAGAATTAAATTAGATGGAAACTTCAGAAAGCAGATACGTTGCTCAGACTCGCTACCGACTGCTAAATTACAATCATCAGTGGTTTCAGCATTGAGAAAACAAACAAGTAAACAAAGAAAATGTAAACAAATAAATAAAAATTATTTATTCAAGTTCTTGTAACGATGGTCTCAGCGGCCTGTAACTTATAAATTGGAAATATATTTTTGTAGTGTATTGAACCTTTTGAAGACGAAGCATATCTGTTTTATATAAGGACTCAGTGCGTACCGCGCTGTAAACACTCCACTTCGGTTATAAAAAACCAGTCTCTTAATGTTTTATAAGGCAAAAGTTGCTGTTTGTTCTGAGATCCGTACAAAACACATAAACGCAATGTGGGCACCACGTAGAATTTTTTAGTGTTAAACCTGGTCGTATGTAAAGTTACCGCTAGGCTTTAAAAGGTTAATCACGGATGCACAAATCTCAGACACCACATCGCCCGGAGAGTTACATTTTTATGGTGGCACCTAATATTTGTTGGCCCTCTGTATGGAATTTGCTTTATGTCACCCTTCTGTCGCCTCGAACATGAGGTGGCTGGTAGATTTTTATGGTGCATTCGGTGGTGCAGTTGGTTGAGTCGCTGTGCTACAAGACGGAAGGTCGCGGGTCCGATTCCCGATTGTGTCATTCGAATGTTTCATTGACATAATCCTTTCGGCCGCACTATGGCTGTGGGGTCGACTCAGCCTCTTAACAGAAATGAGTACCAGGAATATTTTCTGGTGGGTAAAGGCGGCCGGTGCATAGGACTGACAACCTTACCACTTTTGTTTGCCGACTATCTTGAAATTTGGGAGCCTCAACCTCCTGGAACCCCCTGGTCCTGTCCAGGCCTGTAACGGGGTAGCTTTACCTTACATAAGATTTTGTAAAACGTATGCACCCCTATATTTAAGAACCCTCCCAGTAACTCAGACTCTGTTAGCCTGGTGTGATGACAATCAATGATAAACCGAAAAGGATTTGGAATCAAGTTGTGTTTTAATTTAAGGAACTATTGCAGTAGTTACCTAGAGAGGTTGAGGAAGCTACACAGAACCTCAGGCAGGATTGTCGGTTCCCAGAACGGTACTCGAAATAGGATGTTCACGGTTATACGAAAAAACCGTTATTGCTGGAGCCAGCATGTTCTGTGTATGTACGTGTAATGTCGAATAAAAAGACGATTAGCGAATAGCGAATTGGAAAGCATGTGAAAAGAAGTGGTCGTGGCCAAATGCTAGGAAAACCGACTGTCATTCTTCTGGACTAACTGAGTAAAACCACAAACAAATTCAGTCAGACTAGACAGTGTCTGAGCCAAAATTTAAAATTATGTCTTCAAAGCAGCAAGATGGTCTGCTAACCGCAAGAAGGCGTGCTAACCATTCTGTCGCGATGTCTAACAACGACAGTACATGGTGCGTAAGTAAGGAATTGGAACCGTGTGCATGTGGCCTTCCGAAGGTGTTGGTATGAAGAAATACCAAAACCGTGGAAGGCTGGTAACACGGCCGATCCTTGAACCTGATACCTTCCGAACGTAAACTTTGATCCAAACGGTAAACGGACTGGAAAATAACGGGTTCGAATCCCGCAATCAACTGCATATTTTTCTTTTTTCCACAAGATCCAGACATGCTCTAGTCCCTACCCAGCCTCCTATTCAATCGATACGGTTTTTTGTTCTTGAAAGTAAAGCTATCACTGACTTCAATTTCGTGCCGAGGTTCAGAGTGAATGGAGCTAGAACGCTAATCCCCGTGCGCTAATAGTTAGCGTGGACAGAAACAATTTTACCTTTTACCTTACCTAAAAAGTCAAGTTGTAACTTTACACACTACGCAGACACGTAACAGAGTGTGGGTGTCGTACCACATAAATTTTAAAATAAACCCGATTTTCAGATAATAAATTCTGTACGAAGAATTTTTGTCATACGCGTCTTTGGCTTATATCCAGCCCTTATAATTTGTCTCTTGTAAAGCTTACATAACGACGAACTGAATGACCTGTACTCATCACAAAATATTATTCGGGTAATCAAATCGAGAAGAATGAGATGGGCGGGGCATGTAGCTCGTATGGGGGAAAAGAAAGGTGCATACATGATTTTGGTGGCGAGACCTGAGGGAAGGCGACCACTTGGGAAACCCAGGCGTAGATGGGATGATAATATTAAAATGGATCTTAAAGACGTGAGATGGGAGCATGGACTGGATTGAGCTGGCTCAGGATAGGGACAGGTGGCGGGCTGTTGTGAATGCAGCAATGAACCTCCGGGTTCCATAAAATAGGGGAATTTCTTGACTAGCTGAGAAACTGTTAGCTTCTCAATAAGGCCTCTGCTCCATGGAGTTAGTCTTGTAAAGCTTATAATATCAGCTGAAAAGTAGGAATATTTATTCTGTTCCTTCTGTAATTTTCTCCATTGCCCTTTACTTCTTCACGCTGAGTATATAAGTATGCTAGTCTTCAACACGCGCTTCTTCAAACCGTCAGTGCTTTTTCCTCCCTCATGAAGCTGGCGTCTGTATAAATACACACAAACATAACTTTAAAATTTGATGGGTGGACTGCCCCTCTACATAGTAACCGACAGGATGTATGGTCAAATGGTCAGTCCCGGTAATGACCAGGTGGGGAGGGACGCAGATACGTTGGGCGGGTAGCATAAACGGTGCATTTTTATCAATCGTATGAAGGTCATGCAGCTGTACACAATACAAAGTGTTTTTTGTTACTAGGTTACGGACTAGATGAATACCCTGAAAGAGGTGGAGGGGGCATCGGATAGCATTAACACAATTTGATTAGTTTTTTTACTCCTCTCCTTGTCTTTCTCACTTGAACCTAAGACTTTTTTTATTTATTAATTATTTTTTCTCTATGTTATCCCCATCCTCTTTCGTCTTACTTCTCAACTTGATAGTCTACCAATGTGAGCTGTTTTCCTCTCTCTTTCTCAAGCTGTATTATTTCCATCTTGTTCTTACATTCATTCCATCCCCTCCCACTACCCAGTGTTCATCTTTCTCTTTCTTATTATGTCAATTTCCTTCTTCCTCTTTGAGTTTACTATCTCTCTCAACACTTCTCCCTGTCTTGCTTGTTTTTCTTACAACGGACTGTCTTACACGATCAAAGAGATTCCCAGAGTTGGTTTAAAGTTCTCGCCACACGCGAGTCCTGAACTTGACAATTATATTTTCGATTCTAGACAGACACAAAGATCTTGTGCTTCGCCATTCTTTGAAGACTGTTTTTAATCAGTATGTTTTAGTGACCCTTTATCCGAGAGGAGAGTCAGGTGGAATGCTGTAATGTATCACATCACCATTACTGTGTCCAACAGGGATATGAAATCGACGAAGTGTCTTATACAGTTAGTAGCAGAAGCCATTTCCGGCGAAGCAGATAAGGCCCGATAGTGAAATTAGCCATTTAAGAATTTAAGTATGACAGGATGTAACTTGATAAAGAATTGTAATACTTTACTTCACTTTAACGGATTAAAAAAATATATCTGACTTTTGCCAGTTTTTAAGGAACAAATTAAATGCGGGTTTTGTAAAAATCAAGGGGGCCTAAATGTCTTCGCCTCTATATACCGAGTGATGTAGGCTACATTTGTACCGCGGTTCTACTCAGCCCTTGTGCGAAGGTAATGTATCTCTTTCTTAGGGTTTGGATATTAACGCTAAACATCATTTCAACTGTAGACTTCCTCCGCCAGTATCTAAGCCCTCATTTCTTTTAGCATCTCAGATCACTTAGTATCCTTTGTTGAAAATCCACAACTATTTCTAGTATTTCCAAATGACAACACGCATTTCAACTAGCAGCCTTTAATTAATAATTAATGGCAGGACGAGGCGTTTCTTCTCCAGCATTGAAATTATTAGTTAAAATTTGTTATAAATTATATATAAATGATGTGTTTAATTAAACGCCCCCTTCTGAAGACGTTTGGGGAAGGGTTAATAAGATTTCCGCACATTCGCACTGTCAGACCTAGCTGGAGGTGAGTCCTCTTGGTCGGGTCTTCATCGTTGATGATTCCTATTTCTCTCCCTCCATGTAGCCATTGGGTAGAAAGCTCTGTGGGCCCCAGCGTCGGTGTAGACTTAATGGCGTAGAGAAAAGCTTCTACTCACACCAGAATTCAAACCCCGATCCCCTTGTCGTCCATCCCGCAGCCTTATCGCTATATGATTACTGAGACACCTCCGAACCCTGCTCCGAAGAAGCTGTTAATGTAGCCAACTGCAAATATCAGATATTTTATATTTTACAAATTCATAAAGGAGATGGTTTCCAGTATGTTTGCTCGAAAATGTAACAGTAAATTTATCGATCTTCTGTCGGTCGAAGACTTTGTTTGTAAAATTGTTTATTATTAATTTTCTTTCTTGTAAGGCTTGTGTAGAAGTTTTGAAGAAACGAGGCATTGTTATTCCACGCTCGATATTAGTACTAATACATAGTATTATCATGATTAAAAAACTCTTTTAAGGTTCCAGCCACTCACTTTAGCTCCTTTATCTCACTGTACATGAACTAAGAAATACCCCATTTTTAACACTACATTCCTGTTTGCAACAATGTATTTTCTCACTATGCAACACAATCAAGTTATTTTCATGTAAGCGTTTCAGTATTTCTGTGATAGCGGAATAAAAACATTGATGTGGTGTGCATATGTGACTTGAATGACGACAAGGACTGCACAGAGAAATCTGGAGGTGAACCACTGGGAAAGCTGCAATTTTGAGGGGGGTGGAAGAGGGCGGACGTAGACGGCGGATAATTTTGAGCCTACAGAAATATTTGGGAATTTTGGAATAATAAGTAACTGGCTCATGCTTTCGCCAAATTGTGGCCTTCAGAATTGTTGGTGTTTTACCTTTGGTTCTATTAAGCTGCCAAGGACTTTAATAATGTTCCAGGGACAGCAGTCACTTTACCCAGATATTAACATTGCGAGGTATCGAGTTGGGCACCAGGTACCTAAACGGATATTTGTCAAGCCCCTTTAGCCAAATGCTGCCATTTAAGCTGTCGAAGACTGAAGTTTATCTTATTTGTGTGTAAGAATTCAGTTCTGCATCACACGTAATGAAGTCCGCTCCACTGCAAAGACTTTCCTGTTAACGGTTTTTAGGGAAGTATTGGTTGTTGAATACGACAGTTATCCGAAATAAACTAATACATCTATGACCAGAATGCATAGTTTTTAAAACTTGCATCAGGTGGTAGGTGTAGTTACCTGCAGTCATTAAAATATTTAGTAGTCTTCATCATTATTAGGTGTTTACGCATATTTGCTAAAGCGCCTATTAAATTCGTCGTTTCAGCCGTCTGTATGTACACATACATAAACTTGGCACCCACTGGAAGAATTTTAGTGAAATTTGATCTTTTAGACTTTTATTAATATCAAATTGGTTAAAATCGGACAAATATTTTGGGCACTTTACTTGCAGAACTGAGTACGTTTGTATTGTTGACGACATACGTAGTACAACAATAAAAATGAAACGCGTTTTTGCCTTTCCATGGTAATGCCTATAATATTTATTATGTTACTGACAGCGACATATGTTGTTCAACAATACCAAGAGGAAATATTTTAGCTTCTTTTTATGGGAAAAATGGTTACCTAAACGCATGACTGTGTTACAACTTACGTACATTGTGTTTCTTATTTTGTGTAATTTCAGGTTGTGGACACCGTGGAATAGAACGTCTGGACACGAACGGGAGGCCTCCCGATAACGGAACAGCTGCAGTGTGTTGGTTTTAGCCAGTACGAACATGTAATGTGTGAATTATATAAAAGGATACCAAAGCACATAAAACTGGTTTATTGTGACCAAATAGCTGTCACGAGAGTTGTACGGTGTAAACCCGACTTCAATCCTTCCTTCCTTATTCCAACCCTCTCACTCTGGCCTTTCTTCTCCCTCCCTCCCCCATCATCTTACTCTCTGTCTCTCTTCTTAGCTTCACGTCCTATGCTTGGATGGAGCCAACACCAACTTACTAGTACAGCCACGGGGCTTCTAGCGACTAGTGGTGTACCTTACTGAGTGACTGTCAAATGGCGACGGTTTTTTAGAGTTTGGTAGTTCCATAATTTTTAATTTATTACCGATATTAATTACTACCTAAATGGCGGGAAACGGTATCCAAGTGACTCGCGCGTGCGCAGTTCTGCAAGTCTAGGACGTCCGCGCAATCTTATTCTTTCATCCGCTTTTTTTCCCCCCTTTTTAGGGGCCGGTGTGTTTTTATTGGTTGTTTTGCATTTGGCGTTGTGTTGCGTGCGCATAGAATACTACGTACATTTGTTTCTGTCTTCTTAAATTGATGAATTGTGGTTTGTTTAACCAACTGTATTGCTAGTATTGACACAAACCGTCTCATCGTCTTTCTGTTTTACGACAGTATTTCGTGAAGGCAAACAAATGCTTCCATGCAGATCCGTCTACATACATAAGCACCTGATGAATGACATTTCATCCTGTATGCGACAGGAACTTGCATGTTTATTTCATTGACTCCTTTGATGACACGTTCATGTTTACAATAGCAGATACACAGATAAAATTTCCCGGAACTAAAACTGTCCACTTCTAAAATTGTCTCTTCGCCTTTCCCTTTGTTTCTTGCGGTGCACCTTTACCGCTCTCACCCCTAATAGAAGTCCACATTTAATAAGTGCACACACCCTGCTCCATTCGACCCCTCTGTCAGACCTTATTTCCTTCCATAAACAATTGGGAGACAGCAAAAACAATTCCACTACTGCTTTCCACTAGGCTTTCTGCTGGTCTAACCAGTCACCGCAGGCGAGCCGTCGTCTGAGGAAGACAGTGCAGCATTTCGTAACAAGAAAACGTAATATCGTAGCGTTTAGTTCGGGATCAAAATTGTGAATTCTGTTTTATTTCCTTGTGTGTGGTTCAGTAAATAATTCGGGTTGCTTTAATCTTTAAGGAACTTACATTTAATCAGAGTACTCTCGTGTCATTTATATAAGACTGCTTGGAAGAAATTCTTACATTTTCAGTTCCACGTATAAATTTCGTGCGTGAAGTGTGAATGTACCTTAAGGAGACGTCGAGGAAGTTGTAAATACAAGTTGCCGTCTGACGCAACTTTTAAAATATTATACTTTTGTAGTTTCAGTGTTTCCTACTGTAATTATCATATAGTATAGAATCACAAATCATTTTGTCTGGGACAAGCAACTGCATGTCAGGGCGCGTAACGTATATCGTTTCCTTTATTCCATAATTATTCATCGATAGAGTGTGTTGCTGTTCTTTTGTTTTTGTTTTCTTCGTTTCGTCTTTCGATTCCAAGATGGCGCCTAGCGTACTTGAGTGTGTGTTTCTAACGCGGCCAGTCGAACGTTCCAGACTGTCACAGACAAGACGTGCTCATGTTTCAGTGATAGTTATTGCCGACTCATCTTCATCCGAGTATTCTACAATCACCTTGTCAGACAACCGTTCTTGGAAAGATACTGCATGTCAGCGACTCAGCGCAATGAAGTCTGGCAACAGGCAGCAATGACGGACGGCTGAGAACTAAGCGCCCAAAAATAAAGTAGCATCAACAGTTACCAGGTAAGTTAAGTTGTGTGATTTTCTTTATATCCTTTTATCAAGGAAGAAGCGTGTGTACAGTGTTGGAGTCTGCCTCGACCTTGTAGGTTAACAAGGAGAGGGGGTACTGTAGCACGTGGCGGGTATGCAAAGTTTTGATAATTAGATGGACGTTAGTACAAGTTTCAGTTAAAATCTTTGGAATTCTATTGCATTAAAGTAACAGTGCTATAAATTATGAGATAATGTTTCAGTTGCAAAAATGTAATCTTAGTTTAATTTTTTATAGGCAAGCGTATTATTTGGTGTTAAATGGTTATGTAAATATATGTTGCTTGAAACAAAACTTTATAAGAATTACACGAAATTTAATTAGGTTATCAGTGTGGAATATCCTCGGTAATTAAAAATGGGTCATAGAATCTCGCTCATGTAGTGCTTGGTACAAAATTAACTTTAAAATAATGGATGAATCCCAGACGAGTTTTAACCTCTAAATAAAACCATATATATTTCTGAGTCACGTTGAATAAGTATGGGTGTTTCGTTTACAAGTAAAATGGGACTGATCATTTGACGTAAGCCAAAGTATAGGATATTTTGTTTGTATGTAGCGTGGGACAGCCGATGTCTTGTAACATGAAAATTAGGAAGCTTTTACATGTAAAGTGGGACAGATAGTGTGACGCAATATGACTTACGTTATTTTATTCACAAGTAAAATGGGGCAGGTCGCGTGTTGTGATAACATTTCAGGATAACATTTCAAAAATAAAATAACACAAGTCGCGTAATGCGACGTGAAATTGAGGGTATTCTTTCGGAGTAAAGTACGACAGGATGTGTGGCCCATCACGAACTTCAGGATAGGCTTTTCCGAGAAAAAGTGTGTAGATCGGAACAAAACACGTAGAAAATAACCATATTTAAGGAGAATTTTTTTCCAGAATCTGTTTAATAACACAGCAGAGTTTGTACGTTTTTGTCATTTTTCAGTATAGGTTTTAATGTTCCATTAATGAGACCCTCTGTAACGAGGGTGCTATTGCCAGCAGCTCTGTTACTTTGCGTCTGCTGCTATTGAAAAATCCGAGATATAACAAGAGAAAGGAAGTCATTAATTGGTGGATATTAATGATTAATGATCATGGAATGACGTGTATGAAACCGGAACAACATCGATTGCTGGCTGCTTGTTCTTTATTTCCCATGTGCACTAGTAGGGTACGACGTAAAACAAATGTTTATCGCTGTAATAATATTAGATGGGAAAGCTAGAGTAAAATTATGTGAGGCTTTATTATCACTGTAATAGTGTTAGATTAGTAGGGTAGAATAAAATTATATGTGAGACTTTTCTGGAGTTTATAGCCATAAGTCATATAGTGACAGGGATGTATTTATTTTCAAGTTTAATATCTGAAATTTCTCTTTTGTTAGAATCTGACTCGATATAAGAGCGGGTAAGAAGTTTTACATAAAAATGAGATACCTTGCTGGAGACTCTCTTGTTCACGTATGGCAGTGTGTTTTTAATTCTGGCTTTGTCGCGGTATAATTAAACAAGCGTGAGGTGCCGAAAATGTACTGTATTTATATACATAATGAAAATTTTCAAACTTATGCAATTATTGTCACGTATATTGTAATCCCAATATTACATAATAGTCATCATAAATTCGGCTCTTGTTGTGAAGAAAACACAAGTTAAATCCAAGATTCCTTGGGAACATACATGTTTGGCGAGGCACATTTCTTTCTAATGATCAATCAAGGTGCATAAAATCCACTTATGATTACAAGAATGTGTTGGGTTTCCATCTAGAAGCTATTTTTTCAGCATCGTGAGTCTCCTACTTTTACATAAAACGGACTGATTTAGGGATTTGTTATTTATATGAGCAAAAAATTAAAATTATAAGTTTTTTCTCTTTGATTTTTGAGGTACCAAATCGAATATTCCATTTGTCCAGCCGTATTATGTGCATTTGAGAATTACTGACAGGAATAAGATGCCGTATATGCTAGTAAAAAGTTGGATAAACTTTGTTAATTATTCATTTAATTATATACGTTATTAATTTTCAAATATTAGGCCAAATAAGAACCTGTGCTTTCATAAAGTACTTTGTAGAACCTCCTGCTCTGTGGACAAGAACAAAGCCATTGTCTGTATAACATTATCATATCTTCAGTGGGATTTTTTTAATTGCAAATTCATATCCTTTTTTCATAATTTTTCCGATGTAACTTTCATGACCGACCGATTACGTAGGGAAGGTGTACAACTAAAAAACAAGACCGCTGTGCGCTCTTGCTGTTGTAACAATCTGCAAGATCTCGGTACAGGCTTCCGTTTCGCAGATGTTTACGTGGAATAATATCTGCTGGAACAGGCTTGTTCAGACCACAGAGACAATATGAATATACTTGTAGTTTTTTAGAGGACTGTTCCTCTCTTACAGAAAACAAAGTTTCGCCTCTTAGAATTTAATTCGAGTAGATATTTTGAAATGCTGCAAATATTTACCTTCTATATTGGTTCTAGATCGTCCACACGTGAATCACACGTTTCACCAAACATAATTTGTGGCCTACTATTACACCTGAAAATCAGGCAGCCTAGAATAAATAAGACGTCAGAAGCGGTAGGCCAGAAGTATCTCGGGTGCAAAAGATTCGATTATGTTATAATAGGCTTAACCAATTTGTAAAATGTCTGTCGTGTTACGTGTATTTCATCACAGTGTCTTCAAAAACTGGGTTGTTACGCGGTTCCCATGTCCATCTCAAGAAGAAAACGAGCCCAATATTTGAAATTATGTGGTAATCTAATATATTAGATAATGTCAAAGGCAATAAGGAAGCCTGTTAAAATAAGAGGGATAATGCAAAGAATAGAAACCTACGTCACTTGTGTTGTGAAACACTGGGTAACTTTAATTCATGTTTCACTGTTGGATATTAGTGCTAACATAAATCTTTGAATTATTCTGTAACTCTAATCCTTAAAAATTCGGATTTTATTTCTTGTTTGGCCTGTGGTACAAGAAAATAATCTTTGCTTGTCTCTGAATTTGGATGCTATTTGGGAGTAGTGAAATTTAATCTCATTGTTTTCATGTAAGTTTCAGCACGCAGAACTCTCTGTAACGTACGGTCTGTGGGCCTTTAGGGATATAAATATTAGCTTTCAGTCGTCATGAATTTTTCCAAAGCATCACCACTTTCTGAAAGATTAATCGCTCGACTCATTTTGTAGTTTTCTACAACAGAATTCAGAAATACTAGGAAAAACACCTACTTTCCTAGAGGGATTCAAGGACGCGTACTTAGTTTCGAGAGCTCCAAAGCTGTAGGCGACAGGCAACGTTAAATATTAAGTCAACGTAAGGTTTGCGTTGAAAATTGTTGATTTCCTATGACACGGATGTTGCATTTGACTGTGAACTGTCTCATAAATACGTTGTCAATGAATACGGCCCGAAGGCCTGCTCTTTCCCTATACTTAAAGTGCTTTTGCTGGAAACCTGTAGAATTTTGATTTTTTAAGAGGAAATGTATTTAATCATAGAACATTTTTTCTAATATTAACACTCAACCGCCATACTCATAATTTTTTGAAGTTTATTTTGTGGTTTAATACAGCTCAGTAAGACAAGTTGTATTCTGCAGAAAGCATACGCCACAAAAGGCTCCGTAAAAGTTAAGAAACTGAAATTATTTAAAATCGTGTTTCGAATCCAGTGCATGTAGAACGTATTCTGTGTATCGTACGTGAAATTTTCAAAACGTTCTTAATCAAAAGATAAATAACGAAAATGGATGTTATACATAATTTAGTAGACCAAAACTGGGAGACACAGAAGTCCATATCCATTAGTGAGGAGGTGAAGAGCGAATTTTTTACCAGATGGGATATATTTCTTAAGGCAATTCGTTACATTTTTCCAAAGTGAAAATTTATATTGGAGTTTTCTATTCGTGGCACAGTGTAGAAGTTAGCCAAGGCTTTGGAGGAATCCTCTGCTGCATATTACAGTCATAAACTGTGAGACTGAATGGGGCCTTCGCCCAAAAAGCCACAGTGTAATTCAGGGCCTGAAGATATCACACGGCACTGCAAAATAATCTGGGAAGGCATGATACACAAATAGTAACTGACAGTACAGCTCCCCAACCAAATTTCCATATGAACCATGCAAAAGGATTTAGAGGATTGAGTTTAAGTTTTATTACAGAAGGTTTCGGTCCAGTGCAACCAATACATGTGTGTTATTTCATACCAAAAATTCGGTAATTTATTCGGCATCGGATGCCGTTACGCATATCGCCTACTGCAAAGTACTGTGGTTGCAGTGCGCGTCTTTTCTTCAATTGTGCAGAGGATAGTCTTAAAAACATGAATTATGGGACTAATAAAATGTATATAATGCCACTAAAATTAGTTCTTTTGTAGTTTTTCTAGAATATCGTTTTTAATTTTATTACTGTTATGTATTTTTTCAGTGCCTTCTATTCGGTTGACAAACGCATGCATTTCAACAATAGCAGTACGCGAAAGGGTGTTTGTTTTATAACGATGTCCGATGCTAATAAATGCAGCGAATTTGTGGTATGAAATAACATACCACTATTACCTGTGTTTTACTGAGTTTTTGTAATAATTTGGCTACAGAACCTGACGATAAATTACACGGAAAGTGAATATTATTTTGTTCAGTACCTGTAGCAAGCAATGTAGGCCTTTATACTGAGTAGGCTGGCGCTACTTTGCTTGTGTTTAAAAGGGGCCTGATGAACGTGTTTCTCTTGTTTAATGTGCAATGCCCTTCCGATCATAAAGGGAAAAATGTCATCCGTCATATGCGAACTGCAGTTCTGTAGTGTAGATCCACCGTAACTTCAACATATAGAATTTTCTTATACGCATTTGTCAACACATAAATACCCTTAACTAACAGATAAACTGTACTTTTTATGACGCTTCACAGCAGCGATTTGATATTTTTATTGACGGGCCTATACAGAAGAAAGAAACCGTATTTAACATTACGTTTGAGTTTAATATTTTGATGCATTCTGTGCACAAGTTGAATGACTTCAGGGAGCAAATATTATGATCTGAGCGCAGTGATGTAACCTTATTTATATTTTTATAACGTACAGTTTAATTAGGCTTATTATATAAAGTCGAAAGCGACCACAACTACTGACATTGGCATGAGAATCTCTCCGGTATACGCTCACGAGTACAGTCCATGTTAGCATAAACACCCATCCAACAGTTAACGCCGTTTGTTCAGCTACATCCACAGAGTCAGACATAAATAAACAGCTAGGTTTTCTACGTAGTAGTTGGTTCCCCGACAAGTGGTACATTGTTGTAGAGAAGGGTGAAAATTTTTGTGTGTATGTTCGGAAATATCTAGCTCATATCTGTAATGTTTCAGAAAACAGACAAAAAAGGGGAGGGATCAGAGTAGTAACAGGAAACGTTGCATTATTTACCGTGGTCAGCTTCTGCTTAATTCTGAACATAATGTACAGTCTCTCATTTCGTACACAGCATTTCCCCAGTAATACATCGCCAGAAGAATGGCAAAACAACTGAAACTTTAAATCCTCCTCTTGACTGTATCTTAATCCTTACTGAAACTACTCAAAATTCTCCCCACGTTTCGTATTTCATCTTCAAAATAATTCCCTTCGGAATTCAGGCCTACCCCCTTTCTTTCGAACTGTGTAACTACATTTTTTAAGGGTTCCGCTGGTTCTCTTGTTCGGGAGTTTAGGTCAGTATTTGGGACCTTCACCCTGACCTACGCAGAATACACTTACACTACTTCCTCTCGATATTCCTTTGTATCACTTGTCGTTCCGTTAACATACGGATCATTTTAAGTATCTTTAATTCATGATTGAATAAAATGCACACCTACTCCTTTCACACCTCACACAAATTTCATTTTGGTTTCCAAATCCTTTGCTTATTTCTGCCTCAAGATAAAATGTCATACTCCATTCTCTTTCTCTTTCTCTACAACAGTTTTCCAGTGTTACATCTGTTACTGGTTCTCGGTTGCCTTTGGCCATATTTGCCGGTTTACTGCTTGTTCAGATGTCAGATCACTCTATTTGTGTTTTCATATAATGCCACGACGTCACAATTGGACTGCTCTACTCCTTTTTCGCAACGGAAGCTTTATAAATATGTAATTGGTTTTATCAAGTTTAAGTCAGTAATTGGATCAAATGTGTTAACGCAGGGGAAATGTAAAGGTCAGCAACAAAGTTTTGCAAAGCAGTTCGTATTTGTTGAATGCGAAAGTCACTTCTTGTGTATCATTGCTTACCGGAGTAAGCTGAGCTTCGTATACGATGGGCACCGGCGTCTTTTCCCGCGAATAAAGCGGCGGGGGCGTGAAGGTGACCACTTATTCACCTCGATTTATTGCCAAGGTTAAGAATGTGGAGCTAAACCTCTTGTGTGTTCATGGCGTGGACAAGGACAACTTCATATTTTTATATTATTAAATTTTTAATGTGTTCCATATCCGTGCACTATATTATACGAAAACACTAATCACCAACAAATGCACAAAGAGAGTTTTATCATCAATCGTAACACTCCTACATGTTTCGACCCTGCTGGGTCGAAACGTGTAGGAGTGTGTTACAATTGATGATAAAACTCTCTTTGTGCATTTGTTGGTGATTAGTGTTTTTATATTATTAAACTTCCTCAGGAAAGAGGTTCTTTATTTCTCTCTGCATAGATTTATTTCCAGGGAAAAGTATATCCGTTTCAGTTGATTTGCACGTTTCATTTAATTGAGAAATGTAATATATGCGGGAAAGAGGAGGTGTCTGCTTTACGTTCATCACTAACCAAACAGCTATTACTAGAAGGAAGAGATACGTCCTATAACATGCAGGCCTGCCTTTGATGTTGAAGTGCAAGTGGCCACCCCATTACACTGATTTTACATTTTGCATGAAGGCAACAGGGCCAAAATCTGGAGTTCCATTAGCAGCAAGTACAGTGCCTATCTTTCTATTTTTATGTGTGCCCACGCCCCCGAATGTAGGCAAATTATCGTTAATTTTTGTTGTCTCAGTTAAATAAAAGTAAAAAATTGCTCTCATAAAACCTGTCAGTTTTCTTGTACAACTCTAGAGAATTCACTGTTTTGGACAGTGAGATCAAGTGGGTAAAAGCGTCTTCTCTTTAAGGATGAACTACAGTTACATTTCATGAAACTATCTGTTGTAACTGTTTCTGTATTTTTTGTTTAAAATACCCTTTCATTATATTTTCGGTTTTCACTGTGACCTGAAATTTATAGACTTAAGCGATAAAAATTTATACAATGCTCTCGATGGAACACACTTCTCTCTCTCTCTCTCTCTCTGTTGGCGAACATAAATTAATCAAGACTTGAAAAGACAGAAGTTCGAAGCCAAATATCACGTGCGTAGTCTCGAACAATTTAAGAATTTCTCCGAGTTTTGCTTTCAATTGGTCACTCTATATTCAATGTTCAACGAATCAACGCCGAATATACCAATTTGAATTTTTAAATATGTTTAATAATCAAGACGACATTTGTTGCATTTTCCATCCTCTTTCGTTTTTAATTATAGTCTTTGGTTTCTTATCCAAATTGACCCGTACTCCACAGTTAGTTTTGCATTCTGCCTGTATGGAATACAGTTTTTTTCCAAAAGGCTTACTTTATTTCACAAGAATGTCGCCAGTACTTTGTGGTATTTACATACCCACGTTTTAAGACCTCTCAGACCTCTCAAATTTATTCTCAGCATTTGTAATTCTGGATTTGTCAGTCGTGTAATATCGAGACTTCACTTCAAAATAATAAAAGTGTAATACTGTACGTATATAACAATACGTACGTACTTGTTTGAACGTGTGTGTTGTGTAAGTCAAAACCTCGCGCTCTTCTTTGATTTTTCTTTATATTTTACTATGGCGATATGTTTACTAAAAAAGACAATATTTAAACACACCCTGTCATTCAAGTAAGATTTCTCGTTTCTCACGTCGTTCGTCCTTCCGGTGCTTGCGTTATATAACGCAACCTTCTCCAGTTAGAACATTTTTCTTGGTGACTTCATATTTAGTAAACAAAACTAGGCATGGTTAGAACAATTGTGAACAATGGCTGAGAAAATGCCTCTTAACCGTCCTATGTATCAGTATGACAAAATGCTTATATTTTCCGTGTAGTATACATCAGTGTATTATTTTTTTTAGACTTCTTATACGCGGCATGTAATTGGAAGCAGCCTCGCCTTCATGTTTCATAACACTTCACTGCTTTTAAGTTTTTCCGAGAACAACCTACAAAATAAAAATGCTGTATCTGCCTTAAATATACACCCCTGTTTATAACTTTCAGTTTGTAAGAAATAGATAATGAAACGTCTGGGGCAGTTTTGTGTGTAGGTAAAAGCAGTCCCATTACAGGCCTGGACAGGCCCACAGGGTTCCAGGAGGTCGAGGCTCCCAGATTTCTAGACAGTCGGCACATGAAGGTAGTAAGGTCGAGTCGACCCCAGGGCCGTAGTGCGGCCGACAGGATTATGCCAATGAAAAATTCCACTGACACCATCGGGAATCGAACCCGCGACCTGCCGGTTTGTAGCACAGTGCCTCAACCAACTGCGCCACCGCGGCCCCGTTTTGTTTGTAGGTGCTTCACGAACACAATTCCAGCACTGTGTAGTGCTCGTAATCTGCTACGAAGTTCTCTTTTGCGTGCTTCGCGAAATATTGTTAGCCTGTAGCAATTCATGGATGTCCGTATTGCGCGTATTGGCGAAATTTGTGGAAAACATTTCTTCCGATGATTTATATTTAATAAAAAACCTTACAGGCTGTAAATACAAATTCCCGGAATCATAAATATTATTCTTCAGACAAATACGCTTAAATACAGAAAAAGAAATGACTCTTAAATTGTTTCTGGGAAGTGCCATAGGTAAAGGGTAATTCAACAGCTAGGGAGTGACTGTTACGAAAATGTAGATCGAAATGCCATGTCACACCGAGGCCTTTTTTTATGAAAAAAATTAAAGTTAAATTTTGATAACAGAAACAATTTGTCTGTTAGCAGGCACATGTCTATCAGTAAATTCTCCAGGGAAGATTCTACCGCGGTATTACTTATTTAGTTGGCTACGTATTTACATAACTTTTAACTAGTCGATTACTTTTGTTAGGTAGTTAATTCTCAGGGCTTCATTAATTACCAGTCAGCTTAGTCTGCTAATCACATGTTTTTCATTATTAAGTTAGTAACAAGATGATTGCTTAGTGAAACTACTTTATGTAAAACACTAATCACCAACAAATGCACAAAGAGAGTTTTATCGTCAATGGTAACACACTGCTACATGTTTCGACTCTGCTGGGTCATCTTCAGGGAGAAATTTTTGTTACCGTTACACTAGGGTTGCACTTTACAGTTGAGTGAGAATGTGCTGTTGACTGCGTACTGCGGCCCAGGCCGCGGAGGGTTCACGCCTCCAAAAACAACACAGTACGCAGTCAACAGCTCATTCTCACTCAACTGTAAAGTGCAACCCTAGTGTAAGGGTAACAAAAAGCTCTCCCTGAAGATGACCCAGCAGGGTCGAAACATGTAGGAGTGTGTTACGATTGATGATAAAACTCTCTTTGTGCATTTGTTGGTGATTAGTGTTTCTGTGCACGGACATGGAGCACATTAAATTATTTTATATGTATTTACTCAGTAAGTCGTGTGCGTCGTATATACTTGTATAGTTACGTAATGCAGTCATACATAATGCAGTCTGTTATTTAATAAGCGTACTTAGTTACTTAGTGAAATGTACTTATTTAGCCATGTTATGATGGTACTTGGTGAGAGAATTAGTCAGATCGTAGATTGGTTGGTTTGGTAAACAGCTAGACGGCCAGTTACTAGTTAGCGACACCAGTTGTTCCCTTTCGACCAACGGGTTTGGAATCCCAGGTTCAAGCAGCAAGCCCAGGCCATCCTGGTGCCAAAATTCAACCAATATCCAGAACGCCAATTATGGGCGTGATTGTAGCATGGCTGACAGCCATAACTTTCTTCTAGAAGGGGATTTTTTTTTTAGGTAGAATGTGTTTGCGCACAGTGACACAGGCAGAGGGGCGAAAGGGAACTATTGATTGGTTGGTTGGTTGGTTTGTTCGTTCGTATAATGCAGTCTGTTCCCATGATCTACAACAAAATGAGTGCTGTCAGTCGTTGACTGAAATTCACTTTTCTTCGTCTTTCGATGTGACGTGATAATTTTATACGCCGCCATGATGACTTATATTCCAGGCCCAAAGTAACGATTTTGAAGATATTGAACGTACAGTCTGATGGCATAAGCCCTTTCTTGAACAGTTCAGAGTTATTCACGTGATAGGAAAACTACACGTTGTTATGATTTCTGAGTTATTTAACATCGTTCCATTAACTGCATAGACTATGGAAGAATCCTTTTGGATGGAAAGCTGGAATAAAGATGAAAGTAACTGGCAGTAGCCCAAGCAAGCGACTACATTGTGTTATGAAAATTACTATTTTCTGGCATGTGACTCTATGTAGTTTGGTCGATGAGCACCAAGGTTTCGGAGAACAAGCGTCATAACCAAAAAGCCGGCGGACTTCATAGTTACAGAATTTAAAATTACAAAACTTACGCACTAGTATATTTTTGAAAGAACTTACAATACCCTCAGTAATAATAATTCAGTTCAGTTAATTAAGTGCTTGACAACAGGAAAGGAAGCCGTTTAGTGCGAGCACTGACATTAGAAAACATAAAAGGAATAAATTGCAAGTAATGAGTAAAAATAAAGTGGAATATATAATAAGAATAAATTATACATGTGTGTGTATTTGTAAAGCAATAATATTAATGAAAATAATAATTTTTATAAAACAAGAATATTAAGGCCGGCTACGCAGCAGCCAGCGTGATGGAAGACCAAGTTATGCGTGGATTTAAAATGATAATACTTATGTCAGTGTCTGGATATAATAGACGTTGTTGTTACCGTAATGTTATATTCGGTTTGCTTAATGTTACTAGTTAAATACCCGCATATTATGAACATCAATAAGAACACAGTAATTTAATGTGTTCCATATCCGTGCACTGTATCGTACAAAAATAATAGTCACCAACAAATGCACCAAAATACATAAAATCTTTATTCGCAAAAAGCTCCTACATGTTTCGACCCTGCTGGGTCATCTTCAGGGAGAATAGTCTGTTACACTGTTGGATGCACTTATACAGGATGAAAGCAAAGGCACATTCTCACTTAACTGTATAAGTGCTTCCAACAGTGTAACAGACTATTCTCCCAGAAGATGACCCAGCAGGGTCGAAACATGTAGCAGCTTTTTACGAATAAATATGGTACGTATTTTGGTGCGTTAGTTGGTGAATATTATTTTTGTAAGAACACAGTAATTATAAATGTGTGCAAATTTGTTTGTTTTATACAAACTAAAACTTCCTTTAACACCACGGTTCAGTTCTCTATTAAAACTTCAGGCATAATTTTAGTCCACTGGTAACAAGTTTTCTGTTTCTATAGAATTAAAATATTTTTTTGGATCTTATTCTAAGCTAATTTAAACAAGCCTCACTGTTTCACATATATTTTTTGTGATTTAGAATGTGAATATTCCCGTGTGGTTAATTAAGCACCACGCCATGTATTCATATATAAAATTAGAGTTGCCTTTCTACGCCCACTTAGTTTTGGCACTGGATGGAGGTGAGTGGTCATATCCACACCCTTTTCGCTTTATCTCATGAGAAAGGGCCCCGATAACACAGAAATACTTATATAGAGTTCATTTCAATATGGCCATCCCATATATGGTCAGGATTTTCAAATAATTTTTTTTAAGTTTCCGACCGGAACATTCTGTACATATATATATCATCTCTTGCAATGCGTGCTACATTTCCCGCCTATTTCATTTTGTGTTCAGACCCATGCTGCCCGACAATATTAGGCGACAACTAAAGAATATAAATTTTTAATCTGCAATTGTCTCTGTTGTGCTAACGATTCCTCTCTTTAATTCTATATATTCCATTAGTACTTGGTTGAATTTAAATTTACACTTAACCTAAGAGTATTACCAACGTAAGATCTCCAAAGGAAAGAATGACTGAAAAATACCTCTGACAAGTGTCATTTTGTTAAGGCTTAAAATTTCACATTCTATAGCAGTATGTTTATTGTGTGGAAGCAGTTTCTGCTAACTGGTTATTAGTCCATATTTTGTGTTGTGAAACTGGTGATACTCCGCTGGATAAATATATTGAAAACTCTTTTCGTTTACTGTCTCTGGGTTTTCATTTAAGAGGAATTAATTTGAGGAACAAGCTGTGTAAAACGGAATATAAGCGAACGTTTAAAGCACATACACAGTAACAGCAATATGTATCAGTCTTTACAGCATAAGTTTTGGTTACTTACAAAGTCTGAGTATTAATACAGTTAAAATTATTTCTTTAGGCTTGCAATTCTAAAGCAGCTGGAAGGTATGTAAGATACTTTTGAACTTTACTGTACGTAGCGCGTATGTTGCATTGAAGTTATCGAACCAAATCTTTTTTTGTGGGGGTGTAGAAGAAGGAAGGAGGAATGGAGGGGAAAGATGAAGAAAGAACGGAAAGGGGAGGGAAGAGTGGGTTAGATGTGGCACACAAACGTTATGCAGATATTTTTGCAGATACGTGGCGTACAAACGTTTTGCAGGTTTCACATAAGGTGCATTACAATGTGAACACTCGGAAAGCCAACGATCCCTCATCGCCATGTTTCATGTGGCTGTCAGCATATTTGTATCTATTTCGACAGCTTTTACGCAGTTGTTTTTCTTCACACTTATTCAGTCGATAAAATGATGTATGAATATTAACACTATTCTTTACTGTTAATGTCCGAGTTCCTTCATCATCAAAAGCAGCTGTTGAAAAATATTTGTACTGACACTGGTAAACGCTGTCGTTATAAATTACATAATGTAACACTTGAAGGAGAACAAATATAATAATAATAATAATAATAATAATGATAATAATAATAATACAACGTTGACTGCGTTACGTTAACATGAAATCTCCTCCCATAAACTTAGGGTTTTAGGCTCAGGTCATTAAACCATCAAATTTCGTAATGATTTACTGCATAAAAGAGCTTCAGGTGCAACATGTATCTCTCAAGTAAACCGCGCACGTATGATAAATCATGCTAAAGAAAATGTAGTCTATTAAGAAATTCATTTTTATGAAATATATACACAAGAGACGGTATTATACAAGGCGAGATTTGCAGGACATCCTGGGACCGGACGCTGGTAACTGGTGCAGAAACACGGCAGTGTGTGTCTGGTATTGCATTAACTTACGACCCGAAGAATTGTGTACGTAATAGATATCGCTGTCCCTGGGAGCACAATATGGAGATTATGTCTAAAATAAAATTTATAAACGCGTAAGCATGTGAACTTAGGCACCAGTAGCATGTAGATACAGCAGGTGACAGTAGCAGCCGTACTGATATTCCTGTGAGCAACTGATTTAGTTTCTAAGACTTTGCATAAAATGCGTGATATCAGGCTTGCACCGCGGCGCTCTTCTGGAATATTACGCAGCATTGAGTTGTAACTCTGTACCGACGTTTCGGGACAATATATCGTCCCCATCTTCAAGGGTAAAGTCCCGAAAAGTTCGTACAGAACTACAACTCAGTGCTGCGTAATATCCCAAAAAAAGCTCAGATCTCACCTTGCATAAAAGTTTGAAACTTCTAAATCAAGAAGAAGACAGCACTACTTGGAAAATGCTACGTTGTAGGAACAATTTTCAGCTTAAAGAATAAATTCCCATAAAATTTGTAATGTTTTCTGTAATTATAAGTTATATTCACCGTCGTAGCAACTGAGACAAGACAAATATGAATGTGAATATAAACATAGTAATGACAGCAGTAGCAATAACAACAATACGCCACTATTACAGCTCTGAACATGGGCTTGCTGCAGAGTAGGCATGCAGGTATATTGCAGCTGTGCGGCAGACACACTTACAGATAACTCATTTCGCTGTCGTGTTTCCCGCGACCTACAGTCAATAAGTATTACTTTAAATCCTGGTACTCTAACTTCCTTATGATTATTTTATACCCTGTCACGATATTTATGTTTTACGACTTTTCCAGTGAAAAGCAATTTAAATTCTACGACTCATACCATATTTACAACGTAATGCATTATTGTTAGCTTTCGCAGGACTCAGTATTGCCTCCCACAACGCCAATTTATATTTACATTTTTCATCTAATTTTTCACGATTTTAGTATTCTTTTGAATTGTACAGTTAACAGATATAATCGTAACGTACTATAACAGCGTAGATAAATTGTCGTAACTAAAGTATATTCAACAAACGGAGCATTTTGTGTTACCGGACTGAGCACTGTAGAGGGGGTAGCATCATCGGTAGCTGTTCACTAAAGATACCGCCCACTCTATTGCGAGCAGTCCTTCCATAAAACGTATGCTGTCTATTAAATGATCATTAATATACGACAGATGTTGATATTCTCATATAATTTATCAAAACATACATTATAAAGTAAAATAAATGAAGATCTCCAAGTGTTCTGTTATAATTTAGTGGGTGGTATTTAATGAAATGAAATTTAAATTCATAGAGCGAATATGTTTTGAGGTTTTCAAACAAAATTTTTTTTGGCATTTCCAACATCTCCTCTACGTGGTCCGTGCCCTGTATGTGCCTACACTACATGTTCACTTGATAAACGTAGCAGTATAAAGTGAATGGTTTAATTTTTATATTTCTTGATATTTAATTTTCTCCATTATTTAGTTACTTCACCCTGTGCCAAACGTCTTCTTCAGTGCGTTCGTCTACAGACAACCAATGCTTTTCCTTCAGAGCAAGATTCTAGAATTGCACAGCCATGCAGGAGTATAGGTAACTGTGTAGCTTTTATTTATTTTCATCTGTAGAATTTTAAAGAGTCAGGTACGTTATGGAAAAGTATTATTGACCCGGTGACATTATGAACTGCGTGAATTAGATTGTGAATTTTTGTGTAAAAATACACAAATGTCTGCACCTTGAGATGTAACATTTAAAAAGTCTAATTGGGCTCTTTAATTTGTCTGAATATTTTAGTACAAATTTGACAGCATATGCACATGAAAAGTCAGTCACCAAATCAGTACTAAATTTACCCTCGCTAATGACAATTTAGCATCTTCTGCAGTGGAAGCATTGTGATAAAATATCGACAGTTGTTTACAATTCGGTTCTGTTGCGGAAATAAAATATGTGAAGTTACAGCATCCGTAAATCTGTTATAAAAACCAATACATTGATGCTTGATAGATTATTTCACAGGGTGGACAGTAAAGTGCGTCTTTTAAATATCTTTTCAGGGCTATCCAAAGATAATTTCAAGCCATATAAATAAATTGAAAACTATAAATATAAAACAAGGCTTTCGAGGGGAGTAAATTTTATAACAGCATTAATAATAATAACAACTCTTTTATCGATGTTGTCATCTGATTCTAGTCCTGCAAGTGTGTTTTTAGACAGGCGGTTCGTCTCCGTGGATAGTGCACCTGAAGGGCGCAAAATCTTACCATTTTAGAGTAGCAGTGAATAAAATCCATGACTAGCTGAGGGTTTAGGTCTCTTATCCGAGATATTCTAAACTGAAGGGACAGTTTTCACTTCTCCTCCCGCCACATACAGGCCACACGCCCCGCCCGTCTCGTAATTTGAATACACGTAATATTATTTTGCACTTCTGCCCTCCAACGGGTGCTTTTCTGATAGCACACATGCTGTCGGCTTAGTTCACACATTAAACGTACGCTTCGCTGCTTGATGAATGCCGGTGAGAAACTGTGACTGCGTTGTTGTTATTATTGTTGTTGTTGTTGTTGTTTTTGTTGTTGTTGTTGTTGTTGTTGTTGTTGTTGTTGTTGCTGCTGCTTCTGCTGCTGCTGCTGTCATCATCGTCGTCGTCGTCGTCTTTGTTGTCGTCGTCGTCTCTTGTCACAGGCCTTCTCTTTCTGGTACTTTTCTTGAACCAGCAGTGATCCCCAGCGCTCAGTTTTCAAGTTTTAGCCTGCAGTACTTTCCGTATTCTGTGTGATGTTCCAAGTACAGCTGTCTTTTGTAGCGAACGTAGTGAATGTTTTCTTTGTATTTGTTCTACATTTTTTCTTTAAACATTATTATTATTATTATTATTATTATTATTATTATTATTGCCAAATCCGGTAGCTCTCTGTGATAACAGATGACTGCGCTGGTTGTTGCTGCCTTGTTTTGGAAGCTTCTGTTTGGGTGCCTGCCGATATTGGAAGGAGTGTGTCAGTGAGCCTATCGTCCGGCTGTCACCTGGTGTCAAATAAAGCGCCGCCTTGCCATTGTGGATGAGTATAATCACGTCTTGTCCTGTCCACACTTGTTTAACTCCCGGTGATAATGCGCGGGAACGTCTTACGACAGTTTGCATGCATACTCCAAGATATTTATATAAAGCTCATATGGACCACGGTAGCTCAGTCGACGTAATGACTAAGCTGTAGGCTACAAGTCTGAGAAATCAAGGTTCGACTCCCAGCAGGGACAAGAACTTCGTCTCTACTCCGAAGCGTCCAGACCGGCTGTTGTGCTCATCCATCGTTCTATTCATTGTATATGGGGGGGGGGGGGGCTATTTTTTTTACAGTAAACGGCCAAGGCATGAACCTTACCACTCCCGCCATCTCGTGCCGAGTTTAAGAATGTTTGTAGCGGTACGTCCACTTGCCCATGTGCCTTCGTGGCTTGTAGAGAAACAACTATACCCACACGAAGGATGTACTGACTTACGTAGCGGTGATGAAAGTGTGATTAAAGTACAATAAACTGACAACAATTAGAAAAAAATTCATTCTATCTTCAAGGACTGGAAGAAAGTAAATGTTTTCAGTTATAGCGGTTAGACTTCTCGTCGAAATGGGTCTTTCCGAGTGTGCTTACTTCAGACAGGTTACCGCTCTGATAATCTGCTCTACTATAATTTGTAACACTTCATGATTCCACAAGATGTATCACTTACTGGGAAGATCAGTGTAGTTCAAGAACGTTTTTGTCCAATTTATTCGGTTTCTTGCCTCCATTTTCAAAGTAATTTAAGAAGAGTACTCTGAGGATATTTTCTTCTGGGATATGACGCTGCGTCATTTGGATCCGGTCATTCAGTGACAAAGCATTATATCCCAGACTGACGGGATCAACAAGTACACGGCTACAACAATCTCAAAACTCGCAATAGGGATTTCCTTGGAAGACCCTGAAGATGCAAGCAGCCAGACCCTCTGAAGTGTCGATAAATATTACCAGAAGACACGGTGTCATATACCAAAATATTTAAATTTTTATCAACACCAAAATAATACCTTCAGATATACCATAAATTATTACTTTGTGCGACCTGCAAGTGTGATTAATCGCATTACGCACATCTTATACGTAATAGATGGTCGGTGTTTGTTCTTTACCCACGTGCTTATAATAGTTTCCCAGTACTTGAAACATTCCTGAGGAACACATAAATCAGCACCATGGAATTGCAGGAGTTTGTTTTCATTCCAAAGCCATTTGATAATGACGTATAAACTGCAGACAAGTTATCTGATTCCGTAATCCAAAGTGAGAAACTATTCTAGCATGTTAGATATTTTTACTTCAAAATTCGTTTGGAAAACCCTAGAGAAATTCTAAAAGCCCCGATTGTGATTAGCTGAGAAGTGAACTTGTTTCTTCAGGAGGCGTTAATGCTGTAGCAATGTGATCAAAAACATTTTTTTATTTTCCCTGATATGTGTTTACAAGGAAATGTATCGTTATTTTACGGAGTTCTTACTACTGTCATACAAGTCTCCAGTGTCAGACACTCTTACATAACTGATCCGCTGATAGTGAAACTCCGTGGAGCGGAAGATTTGTACGTATGACATTTTGTGAATCTAAAGAAGATAAAACCTGCATTTGTTATAATATTGTCTTTATTTTCTTTCGGCTTGTCATTCATTTCAGTAAAACACAGAACTGCGTAATTGAAACTTTATTGCGTAAACTTAAAACAGAACAGAGCATAATCAAAACGGGATTCTGATCCGCGTCTCGTTATATTTAGAGTATCTGAAGAACAAACACGGATATAAGAGGGATATTTAGCAATAATTAGGTGAAAAGAGATTCGCATACAGCTTAATTTTCGAGAGTAATTTAACCTTTTAAAGCCTAGCGGTAACTTTACATACCACCAGGTTCAAAATCAAAAAATTCTACGTGGTGCCGACATTGCGTTTATGTGTTTTGTACGGATCTCAGAACAAACAGCAACTTTTGCCTTATAAAACATTAAGGGACTGGTTTTTATAACCGAAGTGGAGAGTGTTTACAGCGCGGTACGCACTGAGTCCTTATATAAAACAGATACGCTTCGTCTTTAAAGGGTTAAATATCCCCCTTCGTAGCCTAAATAGGTAAGAAAACAGTACTCAAGCTGAGGAAATAGAAACAGTTTGGTCACAGGTATATATGTTTTTCATTGTCAATCACAGGCAACAACATTAGCCATTAAGTTTGTTGTGTGTGACTGACAAGGAGTAAATATATACTTCTGATCTGGTACACAAAAGACGATGTTTTATATAAAAAAGATAAGCTGGAAACATCTGAAGAGGATTGAACCGTCTTATGATAGAGTCCAGCGGGGATGTTGATAGACTTTTAGAATTTTACAGCGACGAAGAATTTGTTGAACATCTACTAAAAATACGCTGTTTAGTGGATACGTTACCCTATACAGTTTTTAAGTTATTTATTATTAATTATTTAATGAAACCTCATTTTACGTAATTGTTCACTCGAGAGTTAGACAATTAGTTGACAAGTGTTTGTTCTTTGTAGATGTACTCATTAACTTACACGTTCATTCAGCAGTGAGGTACTGTTTGTAAATTTCACTGATTTTCTGAATGAGATTCTGCTTAATGACTTCGTAATTTTTTGTGTTATAAATAGGGGATATTTATGTCTAGTCGTTTGGATGCACTTATTTTTATTTATAGGTGTTTAAATATTTGGTTTATTATAGATACGTTACCTATATTTACCCTGAAATTGTTATTGTTTAGGCTATTCTACAGTGTCTTGGTTGCTCTATTAGCTTATCAGGCGGTAATAGTAGAAAAGAGAAGCTGCCTTATCTTGGCGACAGTTTAATTCGAAAACAACACAACCAACTCACGGAACGCCTTGTACCAGGGAGTGAATTAGCTATAAAATTACTTTATAAGGAGGCATCCTTGTGCAGGTGACTAGCACGCAAGAGTCTGGTACGTTGTTAAGAATTCCGAGACGCCGCCTCGACGTTTTAATAGCGTCTGGAGGCACGTTATGTCTAAAAGTATATATAGGTGTTCTGAAATGTGTCTTTGACGCGCATAGCGTCTCGAGGGGGAGCTAGAGTGGGTTCATGAAAGTTAAGTTGAGGCAGGTCTTGCCTTTAAGCTGTCGTTTCAGCACTCTAAATAAAAACTCAGGGTTTCGAAATTTGGCAAGAGTCTTAATGTCGAAGACCTCCAAGTAACGTTTATAGAACGTTAAGGATGGTTATTTTTGCAAAATTCTTTGTGGCTACAGTCCTTAGAATTTGCAGTTTGCCTCTTTAAAAGTTGGAAATGCTTTCTTCGAGATCATGCATTTAAATAGACCTTCTGCAGGAAGCAGTGCACCGGTATAGCGTAGCCGGAATAATGACTTTCTATGTACTGGACGGTCCGGGAATCGAAACCCCTTGGAGGCGAGATTTTAGTCAACCGTCGAGACCGATCATGGGACCAACCAAGCTTCGTCGTCATCGAGTACCGGTCGTTACCGGGGGTAAAGGGGCCGGGGCGTGATGTCAACCGCTCACCCCATCTAGCGCCGAGGTTAAAGAAAGTGTATAATTATATATCTACTCCCGCTGTTTGCCTTCAAAGCAGGTTATAGGGTGGAATTTAACTTTTTCTGCAGAAAGCAATGTGTCGTGTCGCGAAGAAGACATGTAGCCTTGTTTCGATATTGCTTTTTTTATATGATGAACCTGGATAGCTCAGTCAATATAGTCCATGAGCTACGAGCTATACAACCAGTTAATCTGGGTTTGATTACCGGCAGCAACAGAGACGTTTCTGTCATCCGGAAAAACCAGAATATTTCTATGGCCCAAAGAGCCTCTAATCTGGACCGGCAATTCCCCTGTGGTAACCTGCCAGGGCGTGAGGCCGAGAAATGACCTCCATCTGGTATCAAAGTTAAGAATACGCGGAACTGTACTTCTCATCCCCCATACGTCTTCAAGCCAAGGTCCTGAATTTAGCGCAGTGACAAATTTATGCGATGACCACGGGCTGTGTGTAGGATCATGTATGTTGATTGTAGTCAATATTTTGCGCTTCCTTCAGGATACGCATAGCAGTAATTCTTATGCGGCTAGTAATGTCTGTCAGTCTGTCCGTCTGAAATTTTCACCTGGAAAACCGCTGGATAAATTTTGATGAAAATCGGTATTAGACACTTCTACTCAAATTTGCCACGGCAAAAATTAAAGAGAAAGCGTTCCTGTACTTTTGTGCAGCGTTTCTCTCTTTAACGTTCGGGCATTGTACTGAACCGGCAGAGGAAAACCTCTATAAGCCCGAATCAGAGGAGCCGCTTACCGAAGAGTGTATTCACTTATCTATGTACGCAACCTGCGACCAAGCTGCGTGCTGGAGGACGGAGGAATTGCTTTTCGACTCCCGGTAAGGGCGACAGATTTATCTATTGTCGAAAACGTCCAGACCGGCCCTGGGGCTGACACAACCTCCTCTCAGATAGGTACCGCGAGCTTTTACCCTGGAAAAAAAGCTGTTAGTTTCTGTGAGTGACTGCTCGTCCCATTTAATGCCAAGTTTAGGACTGTATGTTTCTACAACTCCAGTCCGCACCATGCCTTCACAGCCTACACAGGAAACACTTTACTTTTGTTACAAACGGGCAAAGCGAGATGCTGACACATTTATTTGCTAAATAAACCTCAAATATTCCTCCACTGAAACTTGGCCTACACTTCCTGAGTTGTACACTCAAACAGAGAAATGTTTCTAGATCACTGCGAACTATCATTAACATGTCTGTTGCGGGTCATATGGCCTGTGTTCATGTCAAATATTTCAATTATATGCGGAGTAGTATTGTCACAGAATTGATGACGCCTTGCGTGCAGACAGTTTGTCTATCATCGGAGTACGAAACGTTGCTGCACCAGGTAATTAGGGAACAAATACGTGAAGGAGGTCATTTCTGGTTTACAGCCACTGTAGTGTGTAATAAAACTGGCATTTTAGGCCAGGAGCTCTTTGGCATTACTATATCTGTTCACATAGTAGTGTGAAGGCTAAATTACATTTATTCTGTGAGGGCGTTTGGGACGGCGTCAAGACTTGGCAAGACAAAGCATTTTAAAAATATACTACAGAGTCACGCTAAAGAACTGTCTGTAAAAATTA
Organism: Coptotermes formosanus; assembly: GCA_013340265.1. Lineage (NCBI taxonomy): Eukaryota > Metazoa > Arthropoda > Insecta > Blattodea > Rhinotermitidae > Coptotermes > Coptotermes formosanus. The sequence continues at coordinate 2,555,547 of BLKM01000550.1, read as the reverse complement.
CGTGCATTTCTTTTGTTTAAAGAAAACTACACATATAATTGTAGTCCTAAAATTTCCGGGTGAGAGAACGTCTTAAATTCCACTCAGTTCCTGTACCGATTTGTGTCTGATGTAATACCAGATACCTCAGTACACAAATTTGTTACATAGATGCGTACTACCACTGGCCTATACTCCTACTACAACGGCTAATACTACTGCGTTACTACTATTACTACTACCATTGCTACCCCTCGCTACTCAATTCTTTATGACTGCTGCGCCCCTACCTTCAGAATAGATCTGAATTTCTAGATGAAGTTATGAATAATGTGAAAACATGACAGGATATCGCGAGGAAGGGGTTAGACAAAGAACAACCTGGAAAATAACAATAGAAATGGAATCGCAGAAGGTCGGAATAAGCTTGAAAAAAGCAAAGGGACTAGCCTTAGATAGAACCAAATGGAAGGGCTGCACGAAGGCCCCATGTTCCGCATAGAAACAAAATAAGAGGAGAAGAAGGTGATAGGAAATGTACATATAACTTAACACTCTAGCCCTTTCGCGTCCCTTTTCTTGCAATGGAAACGCAGCAGTGTGTTCTATGTATGCGATGTTGAGCTACGTACATGTCACCACCAAAAATATACACGTATTTAATTTTGCACTACAATCCTTTTGTGGTGAAGTCACGCTACAACCAACAAAGAAACGTACTTAGGTCTTCATGCAAAGTGTCCAATATTTTTGTCTGATTTTAACCAAATTTGGATCTTCTCGAGACACGTTTTCATAAAAGTTCCCAATAAAAAATTTCACCAAAATCCTTCCAGTGGGATCCGCGCTGATACATGCGTGCAGGCAAGAGTGACGGATGGTGACGTGGTGACACTAACAGGAGATTTTCGCGTCTATGCGAACGCCCTTAATGGATGTTAAAAGAAATATGATAAGTGTGTATGGAACAGATACATGTGGTTAGGAGTAATGCCCAAAGTTCATTTTCTGTAAACTTTCGGGCTCCAAAGAAACAACAAAATTTTTTACCATCTTAGAAACAATTAAATTTACAGATCCTGCACGCAAAAGAGAGTGAGCTGCTTAGGTTGAGAAGTTTGTTTATTATTGTCACAATGGGCGTTGCTCAGACGATCACATCCCGCTTTAATTCGTTGCTGAGGGGCACAGTTTAGTGTATCCAACATAATCTGTTCCATTAAGTATAAAGAATGGAGACAGCACGTCCTTTGGAAATGTCGGAATCCACTTGTAAATCTACATGGTTTAAAACACCATAAATCCGTAATTTATGTATTTATTTATGGCTAGCAGCGCCGTATGTAGCCCATATTACATAAAATAAATTATTATATAATTAAGGAATAATGAACTGTGAAGGCTGTGAAAGTGATGGTATCCTGCCTGTAGGTCCTCTACCGATACACCCCTAAATGGACTGATGAACGCTAAGGGAAGGCGCAAGTTAACCAGGCTTCGGACAGAGATTTGAACCCTGGTCTCTCCAAACATGAAGCAGGCTTTTTTCGAACTGGACTTCAATGCCCGGTGTTAACAGACGCTGCAGTCGCAATAAATATAAAAATATAGTAATTATATCTATATAATTAAACATTTCAGTAATTACGTTATCATGAATAGACTGGTGGCCAAGCTGGAGCGGATAGATATAATTTCCTGCTTCGCGTTCTATAGGTCCCGAGTTCAAAACTTATCGCCGAAAGCCTGTCCTGTCTTCTGACTTTTTGGTCAGTTTCTCCAGGAAAATATCCAAGGTAGTACATAATATTAGCCCTCGACCGCGTCATTTCATGTTTTTTCCGATTCATTATTCATTGATTATCCCACTGTTTGACGCTACAGAATCTGAGCTACTTAGAGCGTCGTTAAATAAACAAGAAATAAGGAAATTAAATAAAATGTTACGAAGTCCTGGACCCTCCACATGTCAGTGCTGGTATCGGTGCACTGCACAGACCTGTAATTCCTCATATGCTGCCAGTCTCAGTGCACGGGGCAGTTGTGAATGCTTTTAACAGCATTAAAAATTTAACACCTTCTCCATCTTGGGCGATATTTGGAATTTGCACCCCAGCGTCATTGGAGTGTTATTGAGATTATTATTATTATTATTATTATTTTATTATTATTACTCTTACTGTTATCATAATTATTTTTTCACTGTCTAGTACTTTCGAAATACATTCTGAGTAAAATTAAAATTGTTTCTTTCTTTGGAGTGGCAGCAAGTGCCAGAAAATGTAAGGAAATTGAAACGCAAATAGACAGAAGTGTAGCATAAATATCTGCCTTTAAGTGTCAACGTGCACTGTTTGTAATACCCGAATCTTACACGAGGCGAAGACGGATATCCAGTGTGTACTGTTTTACATAAAATCCTTGCTTTGCAATGTGACCCGATAAAAGACACGAAATGGATTGTCCGAAATGTTACGCGATAAGTTGTGTTGTGTATCTATGGGAGATACCAAAGCGGAAAGAGGTAAAATCACTGTTAAAAAAGCAAACTCTTGAAATGCCTTGCAGCTGTTTTTGAACACTCGGAATTTGATTTTGTCTTTCTTTTTTCTTGCGGTGTCGATTTCTTCACTTCTTCTGCCTGCTTCCCCCAGCCTTCAGACGAAATAATTTAAATCCAAGCGTTTGTTTTTCATTGATTGACTGTTTATTTAATAAGGACGTGTCACTCTTTTTACACTCTACAAACATTTTTGGGCCATATATCACAATAAATAACGAATTAAAAATAACGTTCCTTGGAAATAGTAATGGATGTTGGCAAAAGTGGAAAGCCGACTAAGCCTAGCTCGGCTTCTTTTAGGAGAGTAACAACAAACGAAAAGCTGTACGAAAATATTGGCGAAAACACGAAGCATATGGATGCTGAAGCTAAACTTCGTAGCTAGAAGGTAAAGGTAAAGTTTCCCCTGTCCATGCCCTGCTGGCCTATAGCGGGAGTACAGGTATAGCTCCGTTCGTTCTTACCCTCAGCACTAGATTAACCCTTTAAAGACGAAGCGTATCTGTTTTATATAAGGACTCAGCGCGTACGGCGCTGTAAACACTCTCCACTTCGGTTATAAAAACCAGTCTCCTAATGTTTTATAAGGCAAAAGTTGCTGTTTGTTCTGAGATCCGTACAAAACACATAAACGCAATGTGGGCACCACGTAGAATTTTTTAATGTTAAACCTGGTGGTATGTAAAGTTACCGCTAGGCTTTAAAAGTTAAGGTGAAAGGCTGACTTTACCTCTCGGCCGCTTACCCCAGCGAAATGCCGTGGTACCCATTCAATGTGAGGCTGGATTGGCTCCAGAGCGGGTCTGGTCATGTAGGAGAAGAGAAACGTTTCTTGCCCCCTACGGGACTTCAAACCCCGGACCGTCCATTCCGTAGCCTACTCACTATACCTACTACGCCACTCCGGCTAGAAGAAAATCTACAAATATTCGGTGCTTTGGCAGAATTTATAAACCCAAATGCTCTCTTCAGTACTCTACACTTTCGCTGAAATTCTGTTAAATAAGGAGATGCCTTAACCTTTTAAAGCCTAGCGGTAAATTTACATATGACCAGGTTTAACATTAAAAAATTCTACGTGGTGCCCACATTGCGTTTATGTGTTTTGTACGGATCTCAGAACAAACAGCAACTTTTGCCTTATAAAACATTAAGAGATTGGTTTTTATAACCGAAGTGGAGAGTGTTTACAGCGCGGTACGCACTGGGTCCTTATATAAAACAGATACGCTTCGTCTTTAAAGGGTTAAATTGAGGCTCGTGACAGACCTTATCAATCACACGGAATTATTCTTTATTTTTGGAAGTAGTCCATTGCCTGGCTCAAGAATATATATAGTGTGTAAGATACTTGAACGATGGTTCCGTGTCCATATTCTGGTAAAAAAGCAGCCTTTATTCTGTTTCTAAAAAGAATGATAATATTAGGAGCCATGCGTGACTTCAGGCTTCCGCCGCGGTGCTGATGATATCTGCGCTCTTCTGGGGTATAACGCAGCGTCGAGTGGTAAACATTTACCGACGTTTCGGGACAACGTATCGGTCCCATCTTCAAGTGTCAAGAAGTCCAAGAAGAGTAGTCTTCTTGGACTTCTTGACCCATGAAGATGGGACCGATACGTTGTCCCGAAACGTCGGTAAAT